>JAHWFP010268360.1:0-24855 GCA_023313725.1 Lithobius niger | reverse complement strand
GGCCAGCTAAGGCCGTCAGACGCTTGAGCTCCTCACAGTCAATACAGCTATCTCAATCAGCTGCGAGTCGAAATCGAAAAGTGACATCTGTTGGTATTAATTTCTGAGCATTTCAGCAAAACAATGGCGATCTCCGTGTCGTGTTTTGGTGATGCAGTAATTAAATTGTTATATCGGACGTAAGTAACGTATTCTTACCGCAATTCTTGTGTTTAGTTATTGTGTAAGTGATCCAAAAGTCAAACATGCATGTCAAAATGGATGTAATTGCCCTTTAAAATTAAACACTAAACAGAATGTTCTCAGTTCCCCCAGGTTTTTCATTTTTTTTTCTGCCGATACCCAATTGTATCCAACCAAAGTCACATCTAACCTTCCATCAACTACTTATGTAGGCTAGTGATGTGATTAGTTCAAGGTCCAACCTGCCCTACCACAATGGATGGGGTAATATTGCGACATAGCTCAAGACTAGAAAATTATGCTGCTTAAAATCTTCTAACAGGCCTACATTCCGTTAAAATATAATCAGGATTTACTTCCCCCTGCACTAACGTAAAACAAAACTTACACTGTGGATAAACCTAACAACAGTTTATAATTCTTGATAACTTCAATACGTGTGATGTCCTAAAAGTTTTGGGTCACCTTGATGGTTTTTCAAAGAATGAGATGGAAATATAATCCATGATCCTTCTTCCCACGATCACATGGAAGGGGGCTAACGAAATTTCTATGGAACAAACAGAGGGTCACGTAAAATGCATCAGAAAGTATTAAAATAAGGAAAACATTGGCACAAAAAGAGTGGTACCGAAAATCTCTATTTGGTTATATATGGTGGATTAGTTGGTATTCAAGAGACTCAGCTTGACTTTCAGCTTGAATGGATGACCACGAATTGAATTGTAAGTACTGAACTCAATAAGAGACAAGTCTACTGAAAAAAGTAAGTGAAAAATCTTATAGGTGAGTATTAAGTTGTATATCGTCGATTTTGTGTTACTAGCCAGTTAGTAATGGAGATTTAGTGCCATATCATCAGGAATAGTATAGATAGACATTTAACAAGCACAAAACTCTCCTGTTCCGGGTGGCAACTGGAGATACAATTTTGAATCCTATGGATTTTATGAGCCACCCTGACTACTTTGGACGTCATGACATCCCAGAAAGATTAAGTTGTTTCAGTGCCAAAGGAACTTTTTTGCCCGCACTTTCTTCCCTGACACTATCAAACATTGGAACGCGCTGCCAACAGCGAGCGTGATGCGTGACTTCCTTTGAGCTTTCTTTGAAGCGTGGTCGCAGTCCTCCTGTCTGTGCCAGTCACTCTACTGTTTATTAACTTCTCTTTTGGATTCTCGACTATCTTTTTAATTTTGTCTTTTTTGGTGTGTTTTGGATTTCTGCACGATACCCAACTTGGGTGAGCCAAAAAAGTTATAACTTATACAAAACTGAGCTGGTTTATACGTTGTTGCATGTTGCAATAAGCAGAGCCAAATTAGTATACGTGAAAACCATGTGGACAGCATCCTGTGTAGCGCCTTTTTCCTAAGTGGTCTTATCAAAGCTCCCATTATAGTGGAAGACACCTATGGAGTGTATGCACTCTCTACTCATTGAATAATCCGGCCCTGGAGAAAGCCCGGAGTTGTATGAATGTAGTCAGCTCTTTCGCACCCGAAAACTAGAGTTGTTCATTTTAGGCACCATCTCCCCGACACCAAGTGACAGATTCCCCACCCAAGGTGGATTTCTATTTTCATTCATTCAATAAACTGTAGGATCACTTTTGGAGTTTTACTGTTGACTTTATAACCCAGGAATAAGACACCCATGCTTAAATAATTAGGGATCAATTTTTTAAGGCTAGGCATCCGCAGGCTCACATTCAACCCTCTCCAATGTCGGTCGCCACTCGCCATTTGGCGAATGGAAATCAATCAGTAGTTGGCAACCTGAAATTTAGCCTTACTCGCCAAAATGGCGACTAGCAATTGAGAATGACATTCAAAGAGCGATATCTCGGGAACCGTACAAGTTAGAGACGAACGGTTTGCGGCGTTATGCTAAGATTTATAAGGGCTGCGTAACTGCTTTATCTTCATTAATACTGGAGTTAAAGAGAATTCTACAATTTCGTAAATGCATGAATTAAAAAAAAAACCATGCATCGTGCAAGATGTCATTGGTATGTGGCGAGTAGAAAGTGTGAAATAGCGAGTGCTTTGTAAGGTCTACTGGCCAAGTGGCGACTGCTATTGGTTTCACATTCAAGAGGGTTGCTCACATTACATCAACGATCGTAGTACACCACAGGAACACGCAAGCTGGGATATCTTTGTGGAAGGATGCCCAAGAATTTGTCTGTGTCCCCATATGTTATATTACTACAGCCAGGAGCCTATTGTAAGCCTCCTGCTACAGCTTAGGTCTACGGCAAGAATCCGAACTCCTCTCTGAATCCGATGGGATCAAGCCAGACAAATCAATAGCGTAAAAAAATTCAGACTAACGACAAGTCTGAATTTTTTTACGCTATTGCATGCTACTTAGGTACACATTACGCTAATCACGTGAACGATCAGATCAGCTAGTTGAAAGAGTTTGAAATAGTGATCATTTGGCAACTTGACGGGTTAATTTACTTAAAAGTCACGAAAAAGTATAAAAACAAAACCAATAACAATATAAGATGCGTTTCGTACTTTCACCTACCCAGCCTTGCGTTAATGGACTACAATCCCAAATGATGGATAGCAAATTCTTTTTGTTTACAAATTTTGCGCCATCGTGGTTAACTGAGCGCACCTGCAAACCAAAAGAATGGTCTTCTTTACCGGTACAAAATTATTCGCACAAACGAGCACAAGCTGTTTCGCATTGCTTGCAAACAACATCTTAGCGTGAATACATGTAATCAACTTTGTTTCTATGATAAGACGAAATAATGACAAGAGAACCGAAGTGGGTAAGTTAGTCACGTTTCCCGATTCCCTGCAGATTCCCTGGTGTTCATAAATTGGAGCCCAACATGTAGGCCATAAGCTCCAGCACGGGTCCAAACTACGGTGTTGTTCTTCTATGCCCACAAACTACCCTCAGCGCAGAGGGCGAACCACCACAATTCACCTGTTCTGTATCTATGGAGCATTGGGCATTTCCATAGAGGTAGGAAATAATATATAACTGACATTTCATGCATTTTCAATGTTCAATAAAAAGGTTCTAGCAACCTTTCAGATTGCCACAAATGAGCTCTAAATCCCGAGTATGGGTCGTTCGTATTTGGCCTTATGGCATGATCACAGATTACTCTTATAATGAAAGAATTTATGCTAAGATCCAAGGTAGATTCATTATCCGATAAACATAAAGAGCTTAAAAGGCAACATTATGAGCAAAGTCTTGAGATAAATAGTATCAACTGGGAGGAGCCCGTCCTCCGCACTGGTGTAATAAACATGTGGTCTTGTCTGTTATGTGTATGTCCATGCTTCATCAAGCGAGTTTCTTTGATCAACTTTGGGCCCACTGGCTAACAACGTTGATTTTCGTTCGCTTCGCTTACTCAATCAGCGCATCTCCTTTACCGCTGTACAACCTTCTTCCCCTTTGCCAACAGTGTGGCGTCACCGAATTTCTATTGTGACAATGCATACATACTTATGAATCTATGACAGTTCACACCAATCAGCACTCTGGAATTCTTGATAGATACAATGAAATGTTTACTACTACAAGATACTGACAACCGTAACTGCCTTTGTTCCCCTTTCTCTCTTCTCAATCTATGCCACTCCTACTCCTGGAGAGCACAGTCGCAACCTCACAATTATCCTCCTCCCGGATGGAGGCTCCCCCTCCGCCCTTCATTCATTAAAAAGAAACCAAGGGCGATAGAATAAAACAATGCCACGGCCAGAAAAACCCACATGGAAACACATCCTCTTATAGCAACCCACAACCACCCCGGGGGGGGGGGGGCGAGTGATCAGACCCAAATCCAGTGGACACAGCCTTTTTCCAACGAGCGGACAGCAGGTGGTAACTCATCAAGAGGGCTCTCCCCAATTTTTATCTCTTAGAACTCCTGGCCGTGCATTCCTACGCCCCAGCCATACAGGGCGGAGCAGGTACCCCAGCTCTATTTGGGAATGGGACTGCACCACTTTAATGTCAAAACAAGTGGGCTTTACGCAAACCTACCCGAGTCGGTGCACACTTGCGTGGTTCCTCCCCCCCCCCCCTGCATCCCCTCCACCTGGCCTACACGCTCATAACACTTCCAGCAGGTACAAAACAGCAGTTATCATCGCAAATACAATCGTTAGCCCAACAATCGAAATGATGCCATCACTGCACCCATGGCTCTCCACGCCAAGAAAAAAGCTATTATGAGAAAAGTATAGTAGATCGAAGCAGAATTAAACAAAAAACCTTAAACCATGTTTGCTATGATACCACGATTCTACAGCACAAGCTACAAAGCACTAACATACTGACACCGAGACTGCTAGGTACTAAAAACAGCTAAAACGAGTGTTGTTTTAGATATAGTGAATACAGAACCACTGCATCGTACCACCGCCTAGCAGCACACCCCCACCCTCTCCTTAACGCAGAGAGCAGACGGGAAAAACGCACACATCGGCCACCCCAGAGACACATACAATAATCAGCAAAATACAGCAAATTGCAATAATAATGTGACATGTCATTATCAAATAACACAGATATCTGTAGCTGCAACACAAGAATAGCCCTCCCACTGTCCCGTCAATGTGAAACACTTCAACGGAGTTCCATACTCGCCAATACGGCAAAGGAAGAAAGGGATGAAAAAAAGTAATAAAGGAATACACCCAGTCTTTCATGACTGAGCGTGGCTCCTCCCGCGTCAATGGCATACAAGGCCACCTTGTCGCTCCACCTATCGATTAATTTCATAACACCAAGCTGTGCGAGTCCCTTTCACCGATCACATACCGAACATGCATAAACCAGGGACGGCCCGTCGTTGCCATAGTCAATCTGTCCTACGACTGCATGTCAGGCGTTTAAACCCAACTATGCTCCACAATCAATGCCGAGGGGCACTCACAGTCCGTCAGTATGCCATCCTCCATCCCCACACTAAGGCAGTGAAAGTGTAATAATGGCATCTCAACCTCTGTAAGCACACCCAACAAGGCTGTGAAACGCAACCAGTCCAGCTTCCATAGCTGTTGCAGCAAGGCCGGAGTCGTAGACCCACGGGTCCGCACGAAAGTTTCAACTTGTGCCTGCCATTCCCTGCCGGTGGCGTGTTATGGCACTGTGCCGGGCGAATGACTTCCCATTCTCCGTCGCTGCTCTGTCGAAATTTGTACGACATGCACACACCCCACAAAAGGACTGATCCAAACACCCCACCCTTCCTCCATTTTCCATTGACCCGGATGCACTAGTAAAGCAAGGGCGAACTCACACATTCCACGCATTCCACGCTGCTCAAATGTTGCGCAGATCTATCATCACTGGTGTGCTGGTTTCTCCCACAGCATTCTACACTTCTACCAGCGGCAGGTCGCAAGCCTCATCACAGCATTGTGTCTGACTGAGTCGAGCCACCTGTCGTTGTCGGTTGAAGAAGAGGATAGTTCTCCAGATGCCCAATTCCCCCGATTCTGATGATGGTCCATGTGCAAGGTGGTCTGCAAACTCGGGCAGCTCGATGGAGGGCCTCTCAAAAAACAATTTGGAAGAGCACGCCGACGACGATGTGTCCATGTCTTAGTTCGCAGTCTTGGGCCTCGACCACCATTTCTTTGTCTTACCAGTGACAGTTTCAACCTGTCGGAGCATCGTCCCGCTCTCAAAGTTTCCCCAACGTCCGTTAATCCTCCATTCAGGCGCTATGGCTGACGATGCATGGACATCTATGATAGCTCACACCAATCAGCATTCAAGAATTCTTGATAGATATAATTAAATGTTTACTAGTACAAGATACTGACGCATTTGTTCCCATTGCTCACTCTTCTCAATCTATGCCACCACCTACTTCTGGTGCCCGGCATACTCGCTCTTATCCCACACTATATTACTATCTTACCTTACTCACACAACAGGCACTGTGAACAACTGCTTATTTCCTCTTTGGCGTCATCTCACTTCGCTAGAGGAAGTTATTTATTGCTCTTCACAGACTCGTTATCTCATGGCCCAAAAAACCTGTACCTCTTTAATAAGCTTTAGAGACTGTGTGTCACTATTCGTTTCTTAGTGTCATCCCAGATTCCCGTTCTCGTTTGTTTTAAACTGTAAGATTCATGGGGTAAACCCGGATTATTTCATTTTTGTTGACTGATGTGGCTGCTGTGTGGTTCTCGTATTAAAACTTAAGTGAAAAAGTATGTCCAAAATGTCTTACGACTGTAAAACCTTTTTACCCCTTGCCTTCTTGCCTGGAGTGACTGCATGGTGTCATCGAATGTCTATAGCAGGCACTGCGAACAGCTGCTTACGAGATGCCCGTTCTCTGGACGGGTGTAATAAAACGTGTGGTTTTGTCCATCATTTGTATGTTCAATGTCTATGCTTCACCAAAGTAAGTTTCTTTTGTGCATACTGGCTAATAAACGCTGATTTTCGGTCACTTTGCTAAATCAATTAGCGCATCTCCCTTACCACTGTAAAACCTCCTTTCCCCTTTGCATTCTTGTCCACAGTGATAGCATGATGTCACCAAATTTCGATAACAGGCACTGAGAACAACTGCTTATTAACAGTTTGGCGTCCTTCTTCCCCCTTGCCTTCTTGCTGAAACCTTATCATTACCTGAAACATTTAATTTTTGTGAACAAATGTGAACAACTGCTTATCTCCAGCATCGTTAGCATCTGTTTAATCTCAGCTTCACATTTGCGGTTAGCGTTTGCTGATTATCATTGTTGCCAAATAACAATGTTTAAATAACAATGTTTAAAACAATGATACTGATCATTCAGGGCTCCCTAACTCTGGAATGGCACGACCAATCGAAATTCTGCGTTGAGGTACTAATGTGCACCACGGTAGCTGTCCATAGAGACTATTCGCACCATCACACAGCAAATATTAACGGAGGAGATGCGAGGTGAAAATTCACAAAAATTCGGCTCGGTGGGCTTTGAACATATAGACTAGAAGAAGTCCGTCCTCCAGGTAGGTAAAGTAAGTTTCTTTAATCACAGCTTTCCCGCATACTGGCTAACAAATGCTAATTTCCATTCACTTCGCTCACTCAATCAGCACATCTTTACCACAGTAAAACCTTCTTCCACCTTGCCTTATTGCCAACAGTGACAGTGTGTCACCCAATTTTTATAACAGGCACTGTGAACAACTTCCTATTTCTAGTTTGGCATTGTCTCGCTTCACTCGAGGAACATACTTATTCCTACTGGCTCATACCTCCTGGCCCCAAAACAACAAGTTTTAGGTGCAAGAGAACAAGCAGTGATCAAAGTCGCGCTTACATGACTCTATGGCTAATTTGCAGAACAATTGGAAGTTGCAAGCCATTTATAAGGGTTTCATGTAGACATTGATCTCAAATAACTGACATTAGAGAGCGATTAGGAGTGCAGGAAGAGAGGTTGAAAAACTTGCTGCATGTAACTTTGAACAGGTTAGATAGTTCATTGTGTGAGGCAAGGGAGGACTTTAACGTGTCAGTCAGGGAGAACTCTACCCAGTGTCAAGCATTAGACACCAAGTTAAAATTCATCTGCTACTGCGTTGCAACAGACCATCATGAGTAAGGTTGCTGTTGTTAATCTAAAAGTAGATTCTTCCAACTCACCCCTTCAACAGTCTTTGCAGGCGGGCCTTGACATTGTGTTAACTGCCATTGCCCATAATGCATCTGGATCCTCAGGTTTATCAACGCCCTTGTCTTCAACTCCATCTTTGGACACGTCCACGTCTAGCATGGTCTCTAGTACGAGTATGTTCTCTGCATCATTGAGTATTGCCTGTAGTGATGTGTTGGTGACTTATCACTGGTCCCTTTCTCGGTGTCTTCCTACTTCTGGTAAATAGCTACCTCTTGTCACTTCCTAAAGTGTGCAATTGTCTACACCTCTGACGACGATCCACTCTACCGACTTCTTACCAGCCTCTTACAGTGTGCTCAGGAATTGTCACTCCGGCAATCCAAGACTCAGTCATGAGCACGGGTTTCTCTCAACAGTCGTCTACGTCTGCAGTTGTTCCTCCACAATCAGTCACTGCTCTTATTGCTCAAGCGCTGACTACCATTCATACGGTCCTGCCTACACTGCAGAACGATTCACAACTTGAAAGATTGGTTGGAAAGTAGAGACATTTACGTTTTGGAGAAATTGCTTGCTGGTCAGTCGCTCAACACTTTTCTCCGCGACGGGCAAATACAAAGATTGGTGGAAGACGTACACACCGCCACTCACGTCAGTCTGAAATATGTGAGGTCTTCAAAGCTGATTTCATTCGGAAGAAGCTAGACAGAGTTCTCCTTGCTGAGGTCACTGCTATGAAACAGAGAGCACAGCAGTTTCCGCAGGAATTCATTGCTGCGCTTCTGGCTAAATGCGCTACTCTTCACGACGTCAGCTTAGTTTCCATCATTCTGGAAGAACTATCAGAAGGTTTTCATGATTTTGTCATGGGAAAGGAACCGAAACCTCTATTGCAATTTCTGGCCGTTATTCGCAACCTTCCTCCATGGCAAAGGTTTCCATTTAAGCCTGGTTTGACAATCAGTGTCTAGGGGACAACATACGAGCACTAGTGCTAGTGGTCTTACTAACACGTTACAAGTGTCTAAGGCTGTTTTGTCTTCTTTTTCAGCAGGGGTCAAGTGTAGTCTGCTAAAGAAAGGGGGAGAACGAAGTGAAAATTTCAACATGGTGCAACCATTTCTTGCTCATACACCGATTTTCTTTGGTGCTAACATGTTGGGATATATACAGGACAGACCTGGAAGCGGCTGGCAGGAAAGTTGCTGGTTCCCCTAATGCAACCAATCGTTGTTATGATCATCACCCAATGCTCAATCATTACACGTTTAATTATTTTAGTAAAAGGCAGCTTACTAGGAGAGGGGAAAAAGTAGCTTTTGACCGTGTGTGTTTAAGCAGTAGTAGTGTACAGGAGAACCCATAGGGCCTACCAAAGTAGAGTTTATGATAATACAACCACATGTTCCATCTTTCATTGACCCCATGCTGCCAACTGTGGAATGACTGTTCGATTAAAAATATCCTGAAGAGGTTTTAACTTAACAAATAGGTGTGAAATCTATCACTCGTGCAACCGTAACCATGGGGTTGAAACTCTAGCAGTTCCTACGGTCGCAACCTAACTTCACAGAAGGGTACTATAGTGTAATTAGCGCTCACTGCTCGACAAGGACCGCAGGAGCACAGACAACATGGCGCTGGAAATCGTAGCTTAAGCTGGCCCACATTGGAGTTCAAAGATGCTGGCAAATAAACACTACGATGTCGCAAACTGACAAAACAATACGTGGTATTTTTACAACACGCATACAGTAAATGTTATGTTAGCTAACACAATATACTTTCACGAAATTCGCTCTCCTCATTGTTGTTTGCCGGTCATTTTTAAGCTGCGTGATCGCAATGTACGATGGTTTATTGGGACAAACATAAACTTATTTCGACACACACACAAAACTTTTCTGATACCAGAACAAGATGGCCACTAGCGCAGGCGCAGTTTACCGTATATTGTACTGGGTTGTAGTGTGTCTTATCTGTTGTTGGAACGCCGGAGTTCCGGTTTCATGCAAGTTTTGTGTGTGTAGAAAACAAATTAGTGTTTCCCCCAACAAGCAACCATAGTTAACAGGCGTTTCCTCCCATTTGTTCCCTCAGCACCCCGCTTGTCTCCCTAGTTGATGATGTCACTAAATAACGCCACTGATTGTTTTCCGTAGGAATATGCTCCTTCCGTAATGAAGTGAATATATTGCTCCAAAGTGCAACAATTAAAGGTGCCTATTCACCATATGACACGCTTCAGCATCTAGCGCTGTCTACCATTATTTAGTTCAATGTAGCACTTGATGTCAACAAGCGAAGGAATTCGCAAGGAAATTTCTTTTTACACAACAAGCAAGCCACGTGCCTCCTTAATTATTGAGTGTAAAGTTGGCGCGTCCACGTGCACCAAGGAGCAAGCGGTCAACGACATCACTGTCACTAGATGGTGCCCATCTAGCGGTTCAAAATCTGCGTTTCAAAACGACCGCGATGTTGTATGGCTTAACTTTACCATTTGGTCCCTGGTGAACGTACAACTTTACACTCAATAATTAAATAAGCACGTGGCTTGTTTTATAAAAATAAATTTGAGTGTTTCTTCGCTTGTTGAAAATGAGGGCTAGATAGTGGTGAATAGATGCTGCAGCCAGTCATTTGGTGGCAATCCCCCTTGAATCCAGGGACGCAAGAGCGTTGCAGCGACCGTGGTACGTGGAACGAGATGGCTTCTTCAAGCGGAGGCCAAGATTTCGAAGAGCTGGAAAATTAAAGCCTCTTAACGTTGCCTTGGTAAAATAAGAATCTTTCGCCGTCGAATCCAGTGGTCTGGAGCTGTGAAGCAAAACACGCAGCGTCTCTCCCAGACGGACCGTGTGCAAACGGTAGAATATATAATTTGAGTTGAACATGGATACTCCCACGTCCAACGGAAGTATAGGCATTTACGCGCTCCTGGTTTTAGTGACAGTTTCAAGTCACAATGTGCACCAAGAATTTGTGAGGAACCGGAACAATGTGAGAATTTAACAGCACCGATTTTAACTCTGTCGGCTCACAACGAAAACAGTCCGTAATGCGAGTTTAGAAGCCTGGACCTTGGAAGCATGCACTTTTAATAAAGCCAGCACTTATGTCGATTTTTTTCAAGATTGACCTGTGTTTGATGAATGTTACAAAACCGGTGTGTTTTTGACTAATACTATAACAGATTGTAGAGTCAAATCGCCTTCTGTAGGAAACTCACTAGCAGCTTTGTCAGTGGCACAAGGTCCGCCACTCATTCAGGCAACTGCATCATAATATGCATTGCCTACACATCTTTCTGAAATTACAAAGACGGAACGTTTCTACCACCTGAAGTATAACATAGGTGACGAAAATCATTCATGCCCAAAAACTCCACATTAAAGTTTACAGTTGGAAAATTCTACTGCTCCTACACAGCCTCAAGTAGTAGTCGCGGACAAAGGCCTCAAATGTACACTGTCACAGAACGAAAGTCGGCAGAATCTAGCACCGTCTAGCGTTATGTATAGTACTATCTAGCACTTACTTGCTTGCTTGGCAAGGAATGCACAACGCCACTTCTATTAGAGAAACAAACAAGCCACATGCCTCCTTAATTACTGAGTGGAACTTTGTTACATTCTCGTGCACCAGGGAGCAAGCTATAAACGTTAACGATGTCGCTTATGCTAGATGGCGACAGGGTAGATTCGGACGATTTTCTATTGATGACTCACAAAACGTCGCCTTAACAAAAGGAAAAAACCATTCTAACGGCAAAAATCTTGTGTGGACCTCTTCCTGGGTATTTGGACAGAGCAAAAAATTAAATAATTCTTTTTGTTTCGGCGTGCCATAATTTCTAGTCAGCTACAGATTCGCATTCACTTGCAACACTCGAATTAATAGGCAAGGGGTGGATACAGTGTTGTGGCTTTTTCATAGCATAAAGATACATTCCTCCTCCCATCGCCATTTTTCTCGATCCACCACATCAAGTACGGCCCCAAAGGTCTATTTGCTTACAGTTAGTTAATCCCTTGCTAAAAATCCGTTTTAAAATGTAGCGTCTATGAGATTTTCCGTTGAATATTGGGAACTATATTTACTGCATCTTGCAATTAAATGATCCTTTGCGTGCTTACAATAATCATGACGTTCAATCTCTGTGTGCGGATGTACTAATTTTTAATCGTTTGCTATTAATTACCATGACATCAAAAATCTAAAAGACTAATGCGATACAAATTAAAATTATTTATGCCTATGGATCACCGAAGTAAAATTATAAGATACTAGCCTAAAAAAAATTATAATGTGATGTTAAAACGAAAATTATTCCGGTTTCCCACGACACAATCTTTAACTTGATGCTGTTTTGCATACGATTCCCAAAGCCAACCGAGATAGCTGTTGGCTTTCTGTTCCTACACAGAGCCTTGTGAAACGGTGACATGAGCATATGGATATCTGCGCGCGGCTGTTATAAGGCATGCCGGATGTGCCTTTAATTTCCGCTTTTGTTTAGTGAAAATGCCGATCTTTCTTATTCATTTGTGGTTCCAACTTTAATTTTACGCACACATAATACGCTTTCTCTACATGTGCCCAGAAATGAATGGTAAGTACCTGTTTTTCAGGGTTACTGTAAATAATTGCCAGACGCACTTGGTTCCTATGGTAGAGAAAAAGTGGTAATTTCTTTTCTATCGTAAAACACACTGCTTTATAGGTTGGGTGGAGTTGTGTTTTCTAAGAAAAAAGTTTAAGTTGTATTAATACCTAACTTTTACAATAAAAATAAAACGGGCTGTAAAGGAGCCATGTATCACACACCATACCTTCCAAAAATGGACAGAGTTAAGATGCATTACTTACACGTTTACAAGTTCTTCAAATTTGAAAGTTAGTTGCCATTCGACATTTTTTTTTTGCAAAGACTGGCGTCAAATGCCGATCTTACTGAAAACTAGAAGAAAGCTAAGCAGGTTATTGACTTAGTGGCAAACGCACCCTTGTCCTTAGTTGTCAGGACACCGAGGTTAGGGAAGTTTCAGCTCTGGTTTCTTGATGGTCTTTTATTTCTTCAAGGTGTTATCCTAGAAAGATAAGTAATGCTCAACAAGTTTTTTCATCAACAAAAGTATCCCTATTCAGTATTCGTCCATCTTTGTATCCTAATGGCTCGTCTGTAGGCACACATTAGGATGCTTCCTTAACTCGACCTGTGAAATACATCTGTTGAAAACATGGAACGGTCTGCTGTTGTGTATCGATAATATGCTCATTTAAGTATTCGTGGCAATAGGACACTTCCTCAGTAGTTAGTACATAAAGGTGTGGGAAATTTCTGGCCTTGGTTTCGTAATCTTATCCCAGTTCTTCATGATTTTATCATGAAGAGTTGAATAATGCTCAACCAATTCAGTCATGTACACGCGAAGACAAAAGTATTCCTTTTCATCCATCTCAATAATGGTTCGTCTGTAGTCATCCACATTCGGAAACTTGGTTAGTTTAGAGATGGTTTTCCCTCGATTTGCGAAATATTGCGATATTTGCTGAAAACATGTGACGGCCCGTTTCTGAGCACCATCCAGACAAACTAGTATCGCCTGTTGAACAGACACCCCCAAGTTGTTTCCATCTTCTATCTTTGGAATCAGAAGTTGGATCCAGTTTTTGACCTTTCTGGCATCTTTCTCCAACTGGTGGTAAAGAGGTTTGACAACATCGACTAATTCCACAACATGATCGTTACAGGGAATCGGGCAGTTCGGAAAAGTCATAACCTTTAAGCCATCACCAGACATTTCGGTTTCAACGATAGATTCCTGTGAACGAGTTGCGCTTGAGGCTGGTATGTTTACCTCGGAATAAATTTCACTCCAGTCAATGATTTTGTTAAATTGATCAGAGTTGAGCAGCGATTCCAAATAGACAACTTTCTTGGGAAATTGCTGCAAAACAAGGTCCTCTGCTTCGGCCGACAGTTTGTCCACATATCGGCTACTAAGCATCCCGTCTTAATTGGTCAGAGTGATTTAAGCAGTTGTAGTTTTTGCACGAAAAAGGTCTACTTTAAGAAGAACTTCCTTTCTCTGCAGCGTAACACCAACTGATGTTAGGCCTACTATGCCGATTGCATTTTTGTAGTGTTTTGTTTATCAATGAAATAAGCACTTTCCATCCAGTTTATGACCATACGTTCTTCGTTGTCATTGTTTAAAAGGGCCACAATAAATCCCTTGTCAAACCGGTTGTAACAATCCATTTTTCTTTCCAAAAGTAGCACGATTCCCACTTATCACAAGTACTGTTTAAAAGTCGCACGCCTTTTATGCTATGCCTTCAATCCCTTACCCTATTTTTGTCCCGACTATTATTAAAACGGCTAGCCGGACCCACGCATACTGCACGGTGGATTGAATTTCCTAGTCTTAGCCTCTCCCTTTTAATTTTTGTACTGAATCTTCGACTTTTTTTCCCCAGACCGTTTAAATTTTATTCTGATAATGCAGTTGCATGTTTCTGTTGCACCTGAATGTTGATCCTCAAAACTGTTACATTCTGTGTTCGTTAGTGCAACGCATTATTCAATGCGGAATCCTGCGGTTAATGCCCGCTACAAAACCCTTTAAACCCTGTCTTCTTGTATGTTCTTCTTAGTGTAGTTTCCTTTGTGGTACTGGTGATCTTTTAGGGTCAGCATTCCTAACAAACCAAACCAAACTTGGATTTCTCCAGCTAAATTGTCCCTCTCATCGTCGTGGGGCAGAAAACCCAATTCGGGTTCGTGCTCCCTAAAGAAAAAGAAAAAATACACTATTACCCTATGGTGTCTTGTGCTCATGTCGATTGTGGCATGTCAAATATCCTGGGTTTCTGCTTGGATTTCTCCACCTAATTGGCCCTTTCTCGTCGTGGGGCTGATAATCCAGTTTAGGTTCGTGCTTCCAAAATGCAAACAGTACGCTATTACCCGGTTTGGGTTCGTGCTCCTTAAAAATAACAACACACCATTACACCAAAAACAGTTTCTAACAATTGGTTTTAATCATTTCCGATAGATTTTCTTAATTTCCGGCCGAAATATATATACCAGATTTTCGACTTGAAAAAAAAAAAAAAAAAAGATACTCTCCGAGTTATATTTGGTGAGCATACACAATTTCATCAAATTCGGTTCAGTGGTTTTGGCGTGATGCCAACGAGTCTTTGCGTAAGTAGCTACACACCAATTACATAGATTCGGTAGCTCTACGTTTTGCAACAATGGTCCACTGATAAGTGATTATTAACCCACTTTTTATTTTTTACCTTTTCCAAGGACTGAAAGACAGTCCGAAGCCGAGAATTTTTCTCTCAGTCCGAGGAAACGGTCTAAGAAAAAAGTGAGACAAAAGCTAGAGCTACGAGTTTCTAATGACCGTACCCTTGTTTAGCATAAAGCACTCTCACATCTAATTTCATTTTCCGTTTCACGGCGGTTTTACAACAATTCGTCTTTAAACAAATGCTGGCGCTGGATGCTTGTGCGCACTATTACTATAACAATAAGAGAATTTCTATCTTTTCACTGACTATGACGACAAAAAGGTTAGCCAAATAAATAGCGAGAAAGTCTATCAGCTACAAGGAAGTGACAATGTTTAAAATCTGCAGTTTTACAGCTAATTTTTGGACACAAACACAAATGGTGAAAACAGTTCGTCTCAATCTGGTACCGTTCCGGAGTTGAAAAAGGCGACGTACGGACAGACAAAGTCATTGCTATAGTTTTTCCAACCGTTTCGGTTGCAAAGAAGATGAACTAAATTGCAGTATAATGTTAATTGCTTTTGATAGGTGAATGTAAGGCTATAAACGGATTAAGTTTTGGGAAATGCTTTAAATAGGTTTTTCTCGTTTCACAATATTTTGAGGATTTGTTTTTTTTCATTTTTTTTTTTAAATACAACCTTCCACTCTGGTCTCTACGTTTTAGGTGTCTTTTTTTCAATAATATCGCTGGGTTTTCTTAAATACAAATGCAGATCTGGTAATTGTTAATAATTACATTGTGAACTTGTGAACAATGTCATTAAGTGCAACAAAGATGAAGGCAATCAAAAGTACCTGTGTATATGACCTTTACGTCACCACAAGAAAGGTTGAACAGCTGCTGAGCTCTGCTCGAGTCTGTAGACAGGGTCTGCCCCATAGTGGTAAAATGCCTGGCCTTAATTATGCAGAAAGTCCTGGGTTCGCGTCCCAGTCGGGGCAGTATCTTTTCCATCCATCTCACATTAGTGCATATTGTATGATCGATCACAAGTCCATTCTTTAATGCAGATTATTTGCTTCGTTTACCTTTACTTATTCTTTACGGTAATAATAGTGAGGTGAGCAATAATTATTCTGTGATGAATGGGTGCACATTATGTCGCATTTGCAATATTTACCCGTGTTTGAGGTAATGCGACAAAACCTTGTAACACAGGAAAGACCACATTCACTGCGGTGAAAATAAGTACTTTAAACGAAACAGACAGTAAGCAGGTTTTAAACGCATCCCGATGAAATATCTGCTAGTGAAATGTGTAATAACACTCGGTATATTCGCAAATGGGCGTGCCTTAACATACCGACCGAGAGGTGGAAAATTGTTTTCATTAATTTTTGTTCATTTACCGAGGTAAGCGTCGTACCGAAGAACGCATGCAATAGCTGTCATGAGCACGCTGCATTAACATTACTGTTGCCACTGACTTGGAAACCAATTCTACTCGGCTCTGGAAGTCTTCTCGTATGAAATAAATATGCCAAATCATCGTATCGGGTAGCCAATTCCTAGGCCTACTAGCCTCGAAATTAACTTCTTTGTTTTTAAAGTAGTAAGATTAAACCGACAACAGCACTTCCACACTGCGCTATGTTGTTTGCTTGGTAGCAGTGGATTGGAGCACGCTCAAGCAACAATTGTCATCACCGTTTGAAAGCATAGTGACCTTTCATCTGTTCTTGCACGCTAACACAAAAGTGGTCGGTGGTCCTAGGTACTGTACGTGCCTAGTGCACCTATGTCTAAGTGCCACTGAGTGTAAGGTAAACAAGTATGGCGCCCGCACACTGGGGCACGTTCCCCCTCTCCCACCCCATTTTTTGGATACCCTTTTGGTAGATAAGTTACGAAGAAAACCCATTGAAATAAAAACAAAACAAAGGCTATTCGAGGATTGCAATATTGACTTTTCAGGGTTCCAAGCTCAACATGGACTCGTCGTTACTATTATATTTTCGACACCTGCATTTTAGACTATCATAATTCATGGGGAGGAAAAATAGTGTCTGCCTTAACCTACACGTGCCAATGAAAATGGCGCTCATTCGCATTAGTTTAGTGTTATTCACCCTTTTCTTCCGATGATGATGTCCCCCCCCCAACCCCTTCTGAAAGTGTTTTGGTACTTATGGAGGGAAGGAAACTAATAAGCCGATAACGCGTTAATGAATGATTAAAGAATCAAAGATAGTACACATGAAGGCTATAACTATTTACATGTGAACCCTGGAAGCATTACTTCAAGACGGAAAGCCAAAGGCTCAGCAAGAGTTAAATAAATACAGATGCAAACCTATTTACGTTGCCTTTTGGACTTATATATCAGACTGCTGCCTGAGCGGGGAATCGAACCCACAACAACCAAGGACCGAGGTCCGACCGCTGAGCCATACTGACATAAAAGGAAACGTCCATAGTCAGCATTTAACACATGCATATACACATATAAACATACACTTTCTCTATTTATTTAACTCTTGTTGAGCCTTTGGCTTTCCGTCTATAATCCTTATTTCACGTTTGTTCCATCCGTTTCACTTGGAGTATGGCGTGGTAAACAAGCGTCCCTCCAGTGGTGAATGGATAGTGTATGTTCATATGGATATATGCACGTGTTAAATGCTGCCTATGGACGTTTCCTTAAGGGCCGTGTCAGTACGGCTCAGCGGTACGACCTCGGCCTTTGGTTGTCGTGGGTTCAATTCCCCGCTTAGGCAGTCTGACATACAAGTCCAAAAGGCAACGTAAATAGGTTTGCATCTGTATTTATTTAGCACTATTTCAAAGTTAACCTGCTATTTAGTTTTCTCTAAGAAGCGAGACCCGACGATTCCATGAATATACTTTTAATGTCGCATTGTACCAGAAAAAAAATGCAATGGACCACAAAATCCCTAGAGAATGCAACCCAGCTTATCACAGTAAACATATCTCAGATAAAGATATGAAAAAAACGGGAAGATAATTCGGTTAATATTTTGTGTATTTATTACCATTTCACTCCTTTCGTGTAAGCCAATTATTTCAAAATTTAATAAACCAGACGTTTGACTCGTTAACCCTGCCAAGAACCCGAAAAGTATTTTTTTAAAGCCAGTTTCATAGATAACACACGCAGGTTAATATTTTTTTAACTGTCCATAACAAGCAACAGTCTTAGGCTTAAATTCAATGGAGCAGCAGCCACTAACAGCTAATGCAAATGTGAGAACTAGAGAGAAGTAGCCTATAATATATTACGCTAAAAATGGCACTTCTATACTGATAGCAGTTGTGGTCAATATATGAAGTTTTGGGTAGTTTCACTCCTTGGTTTCTTGATCTTTTCCAGGTTATTCGAGATTTTACGGTAAAGAGTAGTGTAATGCTCAACCAGATTACTCATGTACATACGAAGGTAAATGTACTCTTTTTCATCCATGTCATGTATGCTTTGCCTGATGTCATCCACGTTGGGGAACTTTGCCAGCTTTGAAACA
The DNA here is from genome assembly GCA_023313725.1 of Lithobius niger. Classification (NCBI taxonomy): domain Eukaryota; kingdom Metazoa; phylum Arthropoda; class Chilopoda; order Lithobiomorpha; family Lithobiidae; genus Lithobius; species Lithobius niger. The sequence continues at coordinate 6,250 of JAHWFP010268360.1, read as the reverse complement.
GTTTTACCTCGATTCATAAAGTACTGGGATATCTGCAGAAAACAGTTTTTGGCGTGATCCTCAGTACAGGTAATTGTATCCAAGACAGTCTCTTGGATTGAGACCCCAAAATTGTTACCATCTTCGATTCTCGGGATAAGAAGCTGGAGCCAGTTCTTCAGCATGTTGGCTTCATCGATTAACTGTTGGTACAGTGGTTTAACGATGTCGACTAATTCCACAATTACCTTGTTGCAAGGAAAGCATCCATTCGGGAAGGCCAACAGTTCCATACTGTCCTCACCAGAAATTTCGCTGTCCATGATGGGACTTCTGATGCGAGTTCTGTTCAGGGTCGGTATATTTACCTCGGAATGAAGTTCTTTAAAATCTACCCTGTTGAATTTGTCGGAGTTCAGCAGTTCATCTAAGTCGATGACTTTCTGAGGAAAATGGTCCAATACAAGCTCTTCGGCCTCTGTTTTAACTCTTTCCACATAGTCGCTGATCATGGTGCATGAGCCAGTGAGAATATTTTAAGCTGTTGCTGTTTTTTTAGAGAAATTGAAAGGGCTACTGCGTAATGAACTCCCTTCTTCCAGCGTTGCGAAGTGGCAAATGACATAAACAAATAACGAAATTTATTCAAGTAAAATTGTCAACAATGATCCTAACATTACCAACAACGTAGGGCTACACTGGCTTGTTGTTATTACGTGAGTGACTTGGGTTTATTGAGCCTGGAGAAGGGTAAAAAAATACCTTTGTTGGCGTGTGGCGAGCTGGCCGCCAAAAAAATAAATAATAATAAATCTAGACACATGCTAGTGTGTCACCCACCAAGATGAGATATAATGGCTGTTAATTGTTAAGCTTAATTGTTGTCAGATGGCGGCTGCGGGGGCATGGCGTGGGAGCTTTATGTATTCACTCGTAAGAAATTTGAACTTGAACTTTGAACTGTGGGGCAAGGCCCAGGAATAGAAAATCAATGAATCTCACTAGCAGACTGCGTCTTTTAAATGTAACAAGCTTATACCCGATTTCAGCATGATGGTGTAAATTCGCCATGCGGTAGAAATCTTTACAAATTGCTGGAATCAAGTGTCTTGGGGGCATTAAAGTGTGGGAACGTGTATTTTATGGAGAAAATGTACTCGCAATAACGTCTAGACCCACGCTAGTGTGTCGCCAGCAAGTAAATGAGATTTAATTGTTGTTAGAGCTTAATTGTTGTCGGATGGCGGCACACTAGCATGGGATGTCATTCACGTGTTGTTCTACCTACAGTGTGGCGTTGGAACTAGAGTAATGGTGACATTATGCTAGGATTATGGTTAGGTTAAGTAGGGTAAGGTGGTTAGCATTTGAGTATATGGCTCTGTGGGCCTGTTAGAACTCAAATAAAAATCAATCAAATCAAATCACACTAGCATGTGCAAAATGGCTGTATTGAATTTAGCGGGGAGCGCATGACGTTGGGTCCAGGCTTCCCGGAATAAATCAATCAATCAATCACACTAGCGTGGCTCCAGGCCGAGGCCTTAATAAAGTGATTCTGATTCTCACTAGCAGCTGTGTCTTTTAACTGTAACAAGCTTATTAGGTCACAGGCCATGGAGCCAAATCACCGCTACTAGAAATGATGGTACGTTTCTCACCAAAGGGGGGAAAACTTGATTTCGTTTTACATCAGAAGTATATTAAAACTACTTCTGTCACTTCTGATAAACTTGATAAAGTGGATAAACATTTGGTTTCTATAAATTCTTGATAAAACTAACAGACAATCCATTGATTCCAAAAACGCCTCGTCGTTCATATGAAAGTTACACAAAAAAAGAGATTGCAAAAATATACGTGTATTTTAGACAGCACCATAAATACACAGAGTACACCAAATCTATCCCATAGTAACTGGTAACGCCCCTCAACAAGCGAAAGCCATAAACAATGCCGTAAACAATGTATTACAATTTTATTGTCAAGAGGCTTAGCCAGGAGCCGTATTACAATGTTATCTAACAACAAAGAAAGTAAAGATAACTGACCAACAATAAGCAATTGTCCTCCCAAGTAAACGACACACGTTTAAGGTTATTGTTGTCCATTTTCGTAATAAACTTGAATTTCTAGTTTGCAATGGGGTAAGGGAGTTCTTACTGGGGAAGTAGCCCTTTAAATTTCTGTAGAAAACTGCAACAGTTTAAAATAAATTCACAAGGTAATGAAGACACCATGATCAGTGAGTATGTGGAAAGAGTCAATGGAGAAGCAGAGGAGCTTGTGGAGCATTTGCCACAGAAGATTCTTGATCTTGTCGTACAACTCAAATCCGATAAATTTAACAGAAAGAATTTAAAAGAACTTCACTCCAAAGTAAATATACCACCACCAAACCCAACTCGCCTTCGAGAGTCCATCATGGCAACTGAAATATCAAGGGACAGCACAAAACCGATAGCCTTTCCAAATGGAGCCATCCCAAGCAACACGCAAATTGTGGAATTAGTCGATATTTTGAAACCCCTTTACCAAGGGTTAGTAGATGATGCTAATATGCTTAAGAATTGGCTCCAGCTTCTTATTCCGAGAATCGAAGATGGTAACAATTTTGGTGTCTCCATCCAAGAAACTGTCTTGGATACAATTGGCAATACTGAGACTGATGCGAAAAACTATTTCGTGCAAATAGTCCAGTATTTTACGAATCGAGCCAAAATTGTTTCGAAACTTGCAAAGTTCCCTAATGTGGATGACTACAGAAAAGCCATTCAAGATATGGACGAGAAAGAGTACATTTATCTTCGTATGTACATGAGTGACCTCGTCGAGCATTACACCACTCTTCACGATAAAATCACTAAGAACTTGGAAAAGATCAAAAAACCAAGGGGAGAAACTGACCAAACGTTCACAGTACATTGACAGCAACAAATGCACCAGCTTTTAGTATAAGTTAAGCACAACATCCTCTTCTCTGCTGTACATCTTATGCACTGCTGTCAAATGTTTAGTGTATTCCCTCAATCTGTAGTTGGCACATTTTTTGTGATTCTTCTTAATGGCTTCTCCACCGATTCTGTTGCATTGACAGATAATTCAAAATTGTAAAGTTTTAAGGAAATAACTTCGCCTTCAATGCCGACAATTTTTTTGGCAATTGGTTTATTTGTCACTTAAAAACTTCATCAGTTTATTAATTTTGATATGTTAAGTTCATGCAACAAGTAGCTAACAGTAATTAAAAAACATAAATAAAAATTAATTATTTGCTGTTTAGATTTCTCACTGTAAGGTTGACCTCAACCTCCCATATTAAAGCCGAAATTTTGATGCTGAATTTCTCTGCTGTAAAAGTTTTATTTGAAAGAAAGTTTTGTTTATTCGTGAAAAAGTTTTTTTTTTTATATTTTGTTTGCAAACCTACTTTTGTTTATTAATTATGTCCTAAATGGCGTCTAATACGACACGTTTCTACTACGCTTTCTTCAGATCAAACTATTTGTCCTATAAAGCTGGTTCTTAGCTCATTTTACAGGTATAGCTCTGTAGATGTGCCTTTTCCAGAAGGCCTTTTCTAATTGGTCAAGTGGTTCAGGGATTACGGAGCTCTAAACGACCAGCTTGATTGCTTTACGTTGTTTTAATCATTGTTATTATGCAACAATGCCAATCAGCATATGCAGCTGCAAGACGCAGACTGAAGATTAAAGGGGTTGTTTCCATTGGTTTGTGCAAATCGTAATTGATGATGATACAAAACATTAAAAATAAGCTTATTTAAACTGCATGGTACCGCCAAAGCAGCACGAATTAGAAAACAAAAACTAATTCGTTTGATGCTTAAGGTAAGGTTTATCTGATTCGAAGTCAAAACAGCAATGGAACACAAACTTTCCTGCAAGGTTTAAGATACTGCAGTGTTGCCATACTGTTTAGTCCTAAGGAAAATTTCCAGCGATTTATGTCTATTTATACTGTTTAGTCCACATGAAATGTTACAGCTGTAAACAACCATTATGCACGTAAATACAATTAAAGCCCGAGCCCAAATTTCAAAACTTTTCATGTCCAGACAAAGGAAGAATAATGTACGGCTAAATTCACTACTACTATCTTGCCTAAAATTGTTCAGTGTTCTTATGTCACTTCGTCTACTTTCCGTTCATCACCCTACTGATAATACACACATAATTTTTCAAGATTTTCAAGCACCTTTGCAGGCATGGTATTTTATTATACTTTCCAGGACATTTCCAGGTTTTCAACGACTTGCACGACCCTGAATGAGCTGTGCTAAGACGATCAGTTTTTAAACAGTTTTCAGTGATGTTGTTTAGCCAACTGGATGCACCAATCATTAGCTGACGTATCACGTGCAAAAGTAAAAAAAAAAACGTGGTAAAAAACATATTGAGTACAGAAGTAAGATTTCACGTGGACTAAACAGTACAGCAACACTGCAGTTTCTGAAACCTTACAGGAAAGTTTATTTGTGTTCCTTTGCTGTTTTGACTTCGATGGCCAGGCGATGCAGCACAGCCCTTGTGGTCGCGACTTTTTCTCACGTGACCGACACACCAACGGTGAACGCATATCACGAGTACCAGAAGAAGGGGTGAAGATGGACGTAAACAGACCAAGCTATATCGAGTGATTGTTGACCCTGAGGGCACTCGTGAATGGATGAAAAGTCTGCTTGTGTGGCAACTGACTCAAGACGCAACAAAATGTAGGGAGGTATCGCTTCTGCCTTAAGGACATTCGTGTGTGGAGGAAAAAATCTTACCGTCTGACATGGGCTTTGAAGTATGGATCCCTGTACAGACAGAAGGGTTTTAAATTATAGCAATAAAAATGTATTTAAGGGTAGGTTTCTGTTGTCCATTTCCAATTAACACACATCAATCTTCGAAGTCTTAAAAGTAGGCAATTTACTAGGCTGCATAGATACCGATACCGGATAACGTCAGTTGCCTATATTTGTGGCATCAGTATCGGCAACTTTTGCTGAAATAACTTTGGAACCGTTCGAGTTAACAACATGTGGTTTGTGGCGTTTTGCTCAGGAAATCACCGAGTATCTTCCTAGCTATGTTTTAACCATTGATTGCGATTTAAAAAAAAATTATTTTAACAATTATTGGACTTTGAAAGAAACTACACCATAACAAATCAGGGTTTAATTTTTAATATTGGTATCGGTACAAGTATTGGCAATATTTTTTTAACAGGATCGGTAAAGTTGGTATCGGTACAGCATTCTTTACATTTTTTTATTATGACAAAAGGTCACGCCAGGTGAAGCTGAATAAAGCAATCCCACCTTTGCTGAAAGTTCTGTCGTTGTGGACAATTAGAAGATTAGTGAAACCAAGTTAAATATTGAAAACGTGATTTACTTAACGCCTTTTCCCGGGCTACGTCGCCGCAAGAAGCTTAGTCCGGGAAATTCATTACGGTGGAATGCTGTTGTGGTGTTAAGGCATTCGGTGATTCGAGGTTCAACCTACTGTTCAGCTAGGTAAAGAATTTTTCAATTTTTGGTACCATTTCTATGCCGTTGCCAGGAATTGTCTAAACCTAATGGCAGTTTTTCATTTGTTACATTTTTGCCTTTTGGTTTTGAATGTGTCTCATTATGAGGAAAAGGATTCAAAAGTTGCATACAAATTAACAGTTGCTTGACGACGGCATCTAGTGGCTAGAAAAGATACCATAATTGTAAATTTCGATTATTTTTTTTTGTTTTATGAATTTTACGTCCACTGTGATTAGAATTTAGTAAAACTCAGCCATATCACAACAGTGGCATTCCCAAGCATTTTATTTTGGGAAAGCGGGAAGGAGAGGAATTCAAATGGGGTAATTAAAACGGAACAGGAAAGGATGCTTTAAAGTCCCTCGGAGCCCTGTAGAACAACTCATTTTCAGCAAATTTTAGTGACTTACTGAAGGCAATAAATGTGTTACTTACTTTTACCAAATTGTACTCTTAACTTCTAGTTGCCCGGGGGGGAGGGGGGGCACTTGCATATGACCTCCTCCTACGTTTGTCACTATCACACTTTCACCTAGCCCGTTTTACTGATCATTCTCAACTGCGAACAGACAACATTCAAATCTTAGCCCACCCTATGTCGCCCATCAATTTTAATTTACCATGATAATTGATCGTCCTTTAATTAATCGTCCTTTAATTTTACCATGATAATATGACCGAGTTTTACCAGGAGCTAATGACAGTACACCACGTGCCGTTTTACTG
>JAHWFP010268359.1:23959-36903 GCA_023313725.1 Lithobius niger | reverse complement strand
ACAAATAGGCTCCTAATAACACGAAATGACAAATAGGCTCCTAATAATCTGCAATGGCAAAAACCGGCTCCTAATAACACAATATGGCAAATAGGCTCCTAATAACACGAAATGGCAAATAGGGTCCTAATAACACGAAATGGCAAATACGCTCCTAATAACCCGCAATGGCAAATCGGCTCCCAATAACACGAAATGGCAAATAGGGTCCTAATAACCCGCAATGGCAAATTGGCTCCCAATAACACGAAATGGCAAATAGGGTCCTAATAACACGAAATAGCAAATAGGCTCCTAATAAACCGCAATGGCAAATCGGCTCCCAATAACATTAAATGGCAAAAATGCCAATAACATGATGCATTTTCTTTTTAATCAAAGGTTCTTGTATCCCTGTAGGCAATCTTGTATCACACGGTTGCTTTATGTTTTGTCAGTCCTATGTGAATTAGTAAACAATAACTAGCTCATGTGATGTTTATGGTAAGGTATAACTGAACTGAGGTTAAAGAGGAAAGGAGTAAAGTCAACTTTTAAGGTTTTGGTAGTGTTTAGTCTAGTCCTCGTAAACCTTACTGCTGCATTCAGTTGTGTTTCACCGTTCAAAAATGTGGCCAACAGAGGTAACCTAAAGACTGCTTTATGTGCCGTTGACCAAACGCCTTCACTGGCCAACGTTTAACAACTACTCATCACCTACAACCATTGGTGACGAATGGTAAGGTGTCGACTTGCCTGACTACTACAACCAAACAGGGAAAACATGCAAGTGTGTTTAAGATGTGTATGTGAGTCACTTTAATTCTAGACTAGTTTGTTTTAACTTTCACCAATACCAAAAATACATTACTCACACAACGCGAACATCTTATCTTGTTAGTTAGTCCCCCTTTCTTTATTCAGATGACGATTTTTTAAGCAACAACTGAAGACCTAGACATAATAAAACACGAAGAAACCTTATTTCAATTTTTAATAATTATCCATATTAAAATCAAGTGTAGGCTTACAGACAAATCATGTTTTTTGTGTAGATTAAAGATACATTTAAGTGCAGTTTGCAGAAATAAAGGGAAAAGTTGTAAATCTACGACAAATTATGTGCAAGACAACTGAAAGTCGAAGTGATTTAGATACAAACAATGATAATGACTCACTGGTTTACAAAATCGTCATTGTAAAAGCAATTGGTCAGCGTGCATGACAGGCCAGTTTTGTAGTTAACAATAAAAAGTTAATGTTTGATGTCCATTCTGACACACACAGCACAATAATCCTTGAATGTTGGTATGTCACAAATTTAGCTGGTGTACCTATGGTTGAGACAAATGTGGTTTTACAAATCAATTCGAAAGAACTTAATCAAGCCTTTTGGCTGCTATGCCACAACACCGCAAGGTTTGATAAGGTTAATGCTTGTTATGCAACTAAAACTAAGCAACTTTAAGCAGTTATTTCACTAATAAATAACACAGCTTCACTTGGTTAGACTTGGCATATCATTCAGTATGGACTGGAGAAGGCTGCTTAAAGTAAATAAAAACAGGCCTAATGTTGATAAATTAAATGCAACAAGTACGAGTGAGACGAATACCATTAATGATACTTTAGAGAACGAGTTTGCAGAATTATTTAGTGCAGACCAAGGTTAATTGAAGGATTTTTAAACAAAAGTGGTTTTTAAGCCAACTACAGCAAACCCCGATCAGTACCGATGGCTTTACAAGAAAAGGTAATATAAATTGAAAGACTTGTGTCTGTAGGGGCAGTAACACCCGTAGAAACCAGTGAATGGGTTACTCCTGTAGTAGTTATTTTCAAGTCAAATAGATATTGATGTATTGTGGGTGATTATTCCGTAACTAAACCTGGAAGTAATTTAGACACAATCCCGTGTCTAGGCCCCAGGAAGTGTTTTCAGATCTAGCAGCTTGTAATAAGTTTTTAACTTAGGTCTCAGTGATGCTTTTCTACAAATTTATCTGCATGAAGAGTAAAAATATGTCTTAACAATTAATATAATAAAGGGGTTATTTGTATGGAATTGCTTGCCGTTAGGATTTAGTGGAAGCCTGGCATTATTTCAACATGGAATGGAAACTATTCTTACAGGCTGTCCTAAGACAAAAAACATTTGTAGAAAACGTTCTGGTGGCAGAAAAAGCTGCAGACCATTATGTAAACTTAAATGTTGGGCTCAAGAAGTTACAAAGCAGTGGTTTAAAGCTTAAAGGAAACAAATGCAGTCTTGGTAGACCTGAATTTAAAGCTTAAAGGAAGCAAATGCAGTGTTGGTAGATCCGAAGTCAAATATCTAGGTGATGGGTTGATGAATTTGCTAGACACTTTACAGGCTATTGCTGATTGTCCAGCATCATCTAACGTGGCTCAACTTCACTTATTATTTGGGTTTATTGTCTAATATTCAAAATGTATGCCGCATATGGCAACTATCACTTAGCTTAAACATCCTGTTGCAAACTGACACCAAGTGGTTGTGGAGCGACGATTGTGATAAAGCTTTTCAAAAGTAAAAACCTTTATTTTTTGCAAAGTGGTTTTGGCACATTTTGATGACAAACTGGATTTAAAATTGTGTTGCAATGGTTCGTCGTATGGGGTGGGTGCTGAACTTCTTTGTTTTTCTAGAAGAAGCGGAGCAACCTATAGCATTCGTTTCGAAAATGTTAACAAATACAGAAAGGGGGTATGCTCAGATAGTCAGAGAGGCCCTCAGCCATGTAATTTGGAGTCAGAAAATTCCATCAGTATTTGTTTGGTAGAAGCTTGTTCTTGCAACATACAAAAAAGCTCAACTTAGACCTCCAAGAGGCTTTCCTGTAATGGCTGTGGCCAGGACAGAATGATAAGCTTTGTTTCTAAATGCTTATATTTATGACATCGAATATATCACAGGCTTATTAAACAGTACAGCTGACACATTGTTAAGATTATCTTTGAGCACTATTGAGCAATCTGATATACAGAATGACTGTGTTAGAGTCATGGCAATGAAGCAAATAGACAACTGGTATCAACTGGTATCAATTGGAACATAGTAGTACGCAAGATAAGCTTTTAACTAAAGTTTTACATAATGCTTGTTTCGGATGGACAACTGAGGACAAGTGCACTTTAGAATTGAAACCTTACTTAGAAAATCAGAGTTGAGTGTTGAACAAAATTGTTTATTTCGTGGTATGAGAGTTATCACCGGATCCTAGACCACAAATTTTAAAAGAATTACAATCAGGCCACAATGGAATTGTCTGGCTGTAGCTAGGTCTCTAGTTTGGTGGTCAAAGCTGGATGAAGAACTGGAACTACTCATACAAATCTATTACAGTTGCCAGAAAAACAGAGAAGAGCGTGCAGGCAGGCCTAAAAAAGTATTGCTTTGGCCACATCGGTTTTAAGACCGATTGCATGCTGATTAGGCAGTATGTATTTAATGTTGGTTATATGTGCTTATTCTAAATGGCCTTAAATTTTCAAAATATCATCTTCCACTTCCAAACACACAATAAGGGTGTTACAAAAATTGTTTTTTTGGGGGGTTGTCGAGATTTTTTGTAACAGATAACGGTCCTCATATGAAAACTGTGGTTAGCAGACGACATCTCAAGAAAAAATATAAACACAACACCACAAATGAGAAACACTATTCCTTGAATTTTCGGTGTAAAATTGAATATGAAAGCATAAAGATCTAACAAAAGACTTCCACAAACTTCGTCCACCTTTTTCATAACGTAGATGCCAAAAAAAAGTAGAGAATTACATAATAGTCAGTTAGAATTCGAAACTACCGTTTCAATGGACCTCGAGTGATTTGTTACATTCATTAAGAATTAATGGTGTTAAACACATAACTGGGTTGCCATACAACCTATCCACGAATGGTGCTGCAAAGAACTAGTTAAAAGCTTCAAGAGGAATTATTATGCCAAGCTAGATAGAGGTGCTACACCCAACTAAGCTCCCAACCAAGTTGATGGTTTACCTCACACAACCATGCATAAATGGAAGTCAAGCTTAATGCTAAGTGCAGTGTGCCTTCTGATTTCACTTTGATAACTATAAACGTGTCAACATATCATTACGTGCTGCCATGACCAGACCAACACGATAAAACGACCAGACCATACCACAAGTCTACTGCTTACAGGTTTCGGCTTCTTATGCGGTCCAAATACACAGGAACAAGCCACTGTGGAGTGTGCACAAAAATATGATTAAAGAAACTTAATTTAGTGCAGCATGGACACACACTTGAGAGACCAAACATCACCAGTGTTGCAAATGTGCATCCAGCACCGCGTAGCACGAGTGTCAGCTAGTTGTACGTAGTCAGCCATTCTTTGTGTTTGGGCTCTGTTTTTCTTAGAAAATCTGTGAAAGATGCACAATAGGTTTTTCCCGGGGAGATCGTAGCCTCTCCTTGCGAACCGAGCTGTTATCTCCTGCTAGAGTCACTTGGTGTAATGAAGTTACCAAAGGTTCTTCACAAGTTGTGTTGCATCACTCTCCAATCATCTCTGTGTGGACTCATTCTTTTGTAACTGAGTATACTACATATCATTGTCGGGATAATTTGCGACCAATGCCAACAAAAGTGAAAGATACCTGGTAGGACAAGAAGGGCGAATAAGTTCTATCCGGGTTACAAACTTAATTCCGATTCACGTCACAGGCAACGCAGGAGGCGGCCATGCTGCAGAAAGTGACGTAATACGTGATGAAAATTACGCAATAGCTGTTGGCCATGCTAGGGGAAGGGACTTCACAGACCAACCCCCGCGGTACGCTGTGGGTATAAATCACACGGACTGCCACTCTGTCACACCAACAGTAATTTGAACGTCTTTGTGACCAGGTTTGAACGTCTTTGTGACCAGGTAAGTCCAACAAACCAACCTTTATAAGCAATAAAGTATAATACGTATTAACAAGAAGAAGCGTAAGCGCCAATTGGAAAAATGCACGTATAAGAAGGCGACTGGTGGAATGCTAAAAAAAAGGATATTAATAAAAAAGAAGAATCTCCGTTTAATATAGGAAGGGTTTTTTTTTTGTACTAAAGTAAACTATTTTTGTTGTTGTTTTATTATAATTTTTTTTTACAACAAGACTAACAGTTGTAATCAGAAATCTTTTTTTTTTCTAATTTTGATCGCCATTGTTTCTGCTGCCACTAGTCACATTTTTGAGAAGCATTTCCTTAAGGCACTCTAATTGGCTGTTCGGGATAATTTGGCCGTAATAGCATTGATGACGTCACACAATGCTACGAAACCAGCCATTCACCGTGACTCACACCATCCAGAACGCATAGTGAACCATCTTTCTAGTGTTGTTCATGTTTGAGCGTCACCAGTGCAAAGGGAAAAGCTACAGCGTTGGATGACGCCATAACTTACTTTTGGTAACAAGACACAAACGAACTATGTGAAAGATCAACTTGGAAAGTTTCTACACAACATGATTAAAACCGTGAAACAAATGCAACGTATGTAAGATTTAGAAGACATTTTAAGGACGTCAGTGTAAATTCATTTTTTTCATTACTTTTTGTGCAGCTGGATCTGGTTAGAACTGCGATTTAGCAGCGGCTGCCATCTTGAAAATATACGTGTTCGATACGCGTGCAACCAAATGACGTCACACTGTGCTTGGCCATCAGGTGAAGGAAGCTGAGTGTATTCCTAGTTTTCATTACGTGAATAGGCGTAACGGTCTAAATGCAACAGAAAGGTTTAACGTGGACTAAACACTACAGTAAAGCTCTGCCTGTTTTGACTCCAGTTCAGTCAAACCTTGTGAAAACCATCAGTTCCACGATAACTTCAGTAGCGGTCACACGATGGGTAACGACTTAACACTGAAGGCATGGCGTATAGTTACTGAAACTCACAACATGGAAATCAAGTTGCCAATCACCTCCGGGTTTATTTAGTGTGTATTAGAAGATTACCCACCACTGTCTACTGACGGCTACATGACTCCTATATACGAGTCCAGTCCTTGCACTACAAAAGTTACTTTAAAACGAGTGATAGGGAAATTTCGAGTCGACGGGTCCAACAATAAAGAATCATGAGTTCAGCTTTGAAACCTTTCCAGCCTGTTTGGCACACTAAACCATGCGCAATGGCTGTTTGCCGTGACGTCACCATGAGTTAGCCAATGACGAACGAGAACAACGGCCGTTTTGCCATCTTATTGGACTAGCCCAGCCACGTGATATGCACGTCACAGCAAACAGCCATGGTGCGTGGTATAATATCAGCAGAGGAAGCAAACGGCAGTTATTTTGTCATAATTTATTTCCTCTTGTCTTTTTCGAAAACACTTCGGCACTGTAGCTGGAAAACACCTAGCATCTCAAATAAGAATTTGACAATCCTTTCTACAGGTGTGATAGAAATGTGTCCCAAGAAGAAAAACAAAAGGATTTGTCATTGTTTAATTTAACTTGTACAAATTGGCGTGAAGCTTTACATACCTCTACTTGATCACTTCTTATTGGGTTTACGGGGGGGGGGGGGGGGGGGGGGTTCAAGAAAACCAGAAACAAACACTAACCAAAACAGAAAACAAGGGCATTTTCATCCGACAACATTTTAAAACGCTGTGGCATGATGAAGCGTCTACAAGGTAAAGAGAAATGAAACTGAGTAGAAGATTAATAAATATAACAAAGCAGCCACAAAATGCAAATGAAAGACAAAATCACGACGTTTCGGTGTCAAGATTGGAGCCGTGTTCAAGAGAAGGTTCTAAAACATGTCAAATAACAGAAAATAAAAATAAAAACATACTGCTGAACAGATGGTTAATGGTCCTAAACATTATAGGTCTTAAGGATGTGAGGAACCACACTAAAAATAATATTAATAAAATAAAATAAAAAGTCGGCAGTATTCGAAAAAACGTGCCAACAGTCACATCCTTAAGAACCATGACCCATCTGTTCAACTGTATGTTTTCTTTTTTCCCATTGTTTGACATATTTTAAACCCTTCCCTTGAAAACGGATCCGATCTTGAAACCGAAACGTCGTGATTTCGTCTTTCACCTACACTTTATGGCTGCTCTGTTATATTTACTTACTAAAGTGTTATTTAGTTTTCTGCGTTTAGAAGATCAATAAACAGGACGCTACGACGCTGCGACGAGGGTTAGGTTATCTACCTGCAAGGTATTTTAAGTCTGTAGTTGTCATGCTACACGTTGCATAGTTTTTTGTTCCCAATAAAGTGGCGGAAACTACTATTCGGTCCATAACTTAAATGCGCCTTTTTACCTTTTCAACTCCTAGTTGGAGCGCCGTAGAATCTTCGAGCAATATAAAGAAAATAGCGGTAAATAAAAAAAAAAATGAACAACACTTCGCAGCAGCGCCGTGAATTTCCATAACTAAAACGAGACCACGTGACCCACATCAGCCTATTGGATAACGGAGAATCTGGGACGTGAATGCTGTGTTTAGAATATGGGCAGCGATATCGATAACTGGCGCCTCTCCCTGCGATCATCAAAATGAGGCAGTGTTAAAATTAAATTTCAAGCATTTTAAATCATAATTTTTGCCGCTTTTGCTCTTCGATGTCGTGATATACTGACATGATTTTTATGTGACTTGCTCCGTCTGATAGTTATGTCCAAGGAAGGGAAAAGACGTATTTTTCGCCCCTTTGAACAAACATCACAACACTGCATTGGCTCCTTTATGGCCATTCACATAATATAAGTGTAAGTTGTACTTGTTACTTACCGAGAATATCTAAGGCACTTTGATGATTACAAATAAGCACCACGGACTGATCTTTATTTATATTCTCGAGACCTTCGATCTTCCATTTGATACCAAATATGCACGAGAGTTTTAGCATCGTTAACATGCAAACACTAAAAAAAAAAAATAATAAAAGAATAAAAAAATAAAACAATGTGGTAGTTGAGAATTACTAATACAGTGATTACTGGACGGCAAGGTTTACATCTGTATTAATAGGAATAAAATTAAGGGGTTCAGTTCATCGGGCTCTGATATTTATTATACAGAGATGCGTACAAACTTCTTTATTTATTCAAATTCCAACATGGCGGCAGTTTTATGTCTGCCACCTCGCAACGAAAACAGCAAATAACGTGAGTTCAGAGGTGTTTGGGAAAATTGTTTCGTCATGAGGAATTCTTTATATTATTGGCACGGATTATAAGACTGCAAGTATGTACTCAATCGATGTCGGATTTAGCTAATCCATTTAGCGTTGTTACCATGGCAATGTCACCTTTGCCATCGCGATTGAGTTCTAGCTGCGAGAATGCAAAGGCGAGTCGTTGCATAAACGCACCCTCACTGAGTGAAAGAGGCACTCCACAACATATAAGAGGCACTCACTACACTGTGTACAAACAAGAGCACTACAGCACCATATGTGTGACACTACCCAATTAGAAACACAGGCAGACGCACAGGAAGCAGGAGTTTACAGACGGACACCAGTTGCATGGCAGAAGTTAGCTACTGCACGAAGCCGCACAATCAGTACCTTCCTAAAGCACCGAACAGAGCGAACAGAACGCACCACTGTTAGAGACAGTTTGGCTCCAAACTTGACGTCGCGCTTGCGCAGTGATTTTGCGTCAGCCGTTCAGTACCTTCCTAAACTACAATACAGCTACAAGCTCAGCAGTATATGCTATACGTCTTACCTTCACCGCGACCAGACCTGGCTAATGGATTTAACCAGGATTGGCTAATAGATGTGACCAGGCGAGAGCAATGCCAAATTGCGAACCATCTCAGGGAGGTGGTTTGCAGGGGTAGAGGTTTGAGCATGCGCGACGTTACAGTTTTAACGAAACAGATTCATCACTGACGATGTTAACGTCAATCAAGCCGCATCAACACGGATATTAGCAGGGAATGTGCCAAACTGTCACCAACAGTGGTGCGTTTGGTTCGCTCTGTTTGGTCGTTTACGAAGGTACCGATAGTCACTGCTCAGTCGCTAAGTCACAGCAAGAAGGGAATAAACTGACGTGCTCACAGAAAACACGGTGCGGAACCTGAACCGCTGAGCAGCAAATCGTGGGCAATCGTGGGCGAGTTACCGCTCCTTAATAATAAATTCAAATAAAATCAAGAATCTGATAAACATCGGGGAAAAAAATATTAAACGGCTAACTGTGGGTCCGTAGATCTTCAGAGTCCGTGGAAGGAGAAAAAGCTGACGACAGTGCTAATAGCGGAACATATCATTTATCCGAGGCCCAGGTGTGTCGTAGTTATATCAGAACCAAAATGGCTGCCACCAAATTGCTACATGAGTTGCCAAGCTAATCCCATTGACTATTACTTCAGACGTTAAATGAAAAACTTGATCCATTGACACGGAATAGGCAGCGATGCAAATCAGTGAACGTTTCGATTTATAGGATTGAAGTCCTCACTCCAGCAAAACTGAAAAAAATGAATATCCCCGTTCTTATTCAATATTTTTCGACCCAACTTGGCAAGCAGTAGGTAAGTATGATAAGCATGCCATAAAGAAGGTAAACGGTATCTTTCGACCAAACTTGGCCAGAAGTACACTAATATGTGCCGTTTGGGGAGGCATTAACTAAAAAGATGTTTAACTAATGCTATTTTCACGTATGTTGGGAAACCGCCACCTGTTATCAAAAAAAATCCTCATTTTTTAGATTAGATTAGATTAGAGTTTATTAAGTAATCTGTCTATACACACCATACGCTACGCCCAAACTACTACTGAGTGCTACATATACTAAGTACAAATGTATACTATACAGTACCCGGCATAGCACAACTCTTTATTCAGAGGGTTTCAAAGGGTTTAGCGAGCATTAACCACTCCTGGTCATCTGCCCGAAGCCCTAAGGCCCTATGTCTTTATTAGTTAACGAGTAACGATGCAAACTGACTACCACAAATAATCGGCAGCACGAACATTGTCGATACAATGAATGCGCTAGTTATTGATGGTTGTGGCTTTGAGCTGTACGGGTACAAATCCGTCCGCGTTACCGCTATTTAATAATCAAATAAAAATTCTGATACACCGCTAACTGGGCACTGGCAAAGATTAGCTGCAACCAAAAAAAAAAAAAAAATTACAAAAAAGTTATAAGTGTAGACAGTTTGGCCCATAGCTACGAGTGTCCAGCTCAAAGCTATAAGTAAGAAACTCAACGATACAAAAGCTATGAAACTACAAAGTAGTGTTGGGCGGTACCAGACATTTTTCAGTCGGTGCCGGTACCAAGCTTAGTATCCCGGTACTCGGTTTTCTTCCGTGCCTATGAATGAGGCGGTATCTAGAATTAAAGTGCTGTGGTGCCAAAACCCGATTTTTAAATAATAACAAATTTTATTGAAAAATGTGCTTTGTTGATATAGTTCTAATGGGGAAAAAATATTGCCCACCCCCACCCCCACCCGATTTAAGCTTAATGCAAGTTTCACGACATATCTGATGAAAACCCATCTTATGAAAATTTGTAGTCAACATGCAATCCAAGAAAAATCAGAAAATCAGTTACCATTGTTGATCTTAACTGATTGTTGCACTGTTTTGAGCCCTACAACACAAGAATAAAACAAACTATTGTTATAATTTTAGCGCCTTTTTTTCACATTAAAACAATACCGGTGTTTTAACAATACACGGTATTTGGTATCGTTGCATTTTTGGTACCGCGGTACACCGGGAGAACCGGTTTACCACTCAACACCCAAAAGGATGAACGAACCCTCTGGGTTTCAGCAAGTCATAAAAAAATGGCTACCACCAAGTTGCTGCATTAGTTGCCTAGCTAATCCCACGGACTAGTTAAGTTACATCCTGCCTACTTACAGCCTCCCCCCCACCCACGCGAGGGGGGAGGGGGTTGTAACTAGGTAATTTCACGATTTCTGACCTTAGAGCATTTTAGATCGTAATATTTCTGCTAGAAATTAACTAACTACATTGATTCAAACATACATTCAAGGAAATCAATGTTTCATCCCCTTAAATCGTGGTTTTTCTGCACCAAAATTAACTAAAAGCTTCATACATTCAAGGAAATCAATGTTTCATCCCCTTAAATCGTGGTTTTTCTACACCAAAATTAACTAAAAGCTTCATACATTCAAGGAAATCATTGTTTCATCCTGTTAAATCGTGGTTTTTCTGCACCAAAATTAACTAAAAGCTTCACATATAAAGTAAACCAAATAAATAAATAAACTAGTAAGCCAATAAACTTGAATTCGTCAATAAATGAGAATAAAGGCATTGTGGTAATACTAGACCGAACGTACGTGATTGATCGCATAAATGCCGAATTTTTCACGATGGAGTTATGCCTAAACACTCTCCCTGGACAGAAGCGATTTACGGTAAAATTTCAACTACGGCATAAGTTATGGTGTCGTGTGAGATTTTAGCAAAGAAAAAAACGATGTAATAAGGAAATAAACAAAGAAATTTGTGTTACTTTTTTTTTTTTTTTGCTTGCGAGCTTTTCATTATTCTGTGTGTAGACGATCCTTAACGAAAAATCCAATTGGATAGAAAAAAAATAAATACATTGGAATACACAGTCTTATAGCAGGCAGCACGAAAACTTGCAAGCTGCTTCAAAGTGTGTAACATAACAGCAAGGATAATATGGATTTATCCTTATCCATAAATTCATATTAACCCTTGACAATAGTTACGGCTAACCTTTAGGGGGCGTCAGACAAAAGTCTAGCTGGAAAACGGGATAATTGTTTAATATCTATCTATCTAAATAAAAAATCTGGAAAATCATCGAAACGGAATATCGTATAATGGGTGATCGTGCAATGGATAATCATCTGACTGGACGATAACATGCGGTACCTTCCTAAACGACCAAACAGAACGAACCAAACGCACCACTGTTGGTGACAGTTTGGCTCATTCCCTGTTAATATCCGTGTTGATGCGGCTTGATTGACGTCAACATCGTCAGCGATGAATCTGTTTCGTCAAAACTGTTACGTCGCGCATGCTCAAACCTCCACCCCAGCAAACCACCTCTCGGCGATGGTTCGCAATTTGGCATTGCTCTCGCCTGGTCACATCTATCAGCCCATCCTGGTCCAATCCATTAGCTACGTCTGGTCGCGGTGAAGGTATGACGTATCGAATACTTGCTGAGCTTGTTCACTGCCTACTCTACACAGAGTACTCTGCCTACTCTACTCTTAGAGTAGGCAGTGACTTGTTGAGCTGTGTTGTAGTTTAGGAAGGTACTGAATGGCTGACGCAACATCACTGCGCACGCGCGACTTCAAGTTTGGAGCCAAATTGTCTGTAACATTGGTGGGTTCTGTTCGCTCTGTTTGGTTTTTTAGGAAGGTACAGATGGTTTCGGTCTCTGATGTTGTATGACGTAGAGCCACAGCAAGCATGGCAACGCGAGCAAGGCAGGGATGTTAGACGATTTTCCATTATACGAATTTCGTGTTACACAATTTTCCGTTATATTGTTTTCCTGTATACAATCTTCCAATTATGCGATTTTCCAGTTAGACGACCATCATTTGCAGTGACGGCGTCAGGAGTGAATTGTTGGGGGAGGGGGAGGGGGGGGGGGCGACATCTGGAAACAAGAGTGTGCCAAAAACCTTTTTTTCAAGGCAGCCGCACTATGCAACTTTATTCCATTAATTCAACCTAAACCTAACGTACGCTTCAATGCAGTCCAATTTTTTGTTAAATACGCCCGATAAACACACAAAATACAAATAAAAATGTGTATATTGCAAAGTTGCTACAAAAATAAATAAATGAATTAATTAATAAATAAATAAAAGCTCAGTTCATGTATTTGATTTCAAGTTTAGCCTGTAATTTTTTAAAAAATTTAATTATCTGGTGGTGACCTGATTGGGGTCGGGG
>JAHWFP010268359.1:12998-23859 GCA_023313725.1 Lithobius niger | reverse complement strand
CCCCCCCCCCCCCATCATTGGTAGTCTCGGCGCTACCACAATCCGCCAGAGTTGGCTGGCAAGTATTGGCTATCTGTAAAAACGGGTAAATTTTTTAACCTTGAGTTTTGTGAAATATTATAATCTGGCCTACAACTGGGCTGGGTATCATGACGCTGAGTGCGTCTATACGAATGCTCGTCGGTGAATGCACGCACCATTATGCATTTTTCGGTTGGGGAATAATATGCTACAGTATAAGTTTCATTCATGAATAGTTCTCGTTCATAGTCTACGCCGTATTTGAAACATGTTGCAACTCAATGCAATACCTTTATTTTGAAGGAAATGCAACATGCTGCCATGCAAAACGTGCTCATTTTAGACATGCTACAACACGTTTTAAATTAGTAAAATTCTACATTTTCCAATTCTTTGCGTTTTTAATTTAACCATTATAACTTTGCTAGACAGTCATGTCGAGCGTACCAGAGGGGCCACATGCCTGGCATCCCTTTCAAAATGGTTGCAGATGCTGTAACTATACTGTGTACATCCAAATCTATATAATTTCAGATCATTGAAATCGCCTGCATAGCATTTCTTCAAGGCAAGTAAAGAATTCGTGGACCATGTCGCAAATCTTGTTTACTTACATTTTTGCTGGGACCAATGGCCAATCTTAAGAGTCTTATGTGGCTAATCTTCCATAGGTTAATTGATCTATATGTATTGTAATTTTATTTCCAGTTCCTGCTTCTCGAACCTTCTAGAACTTTCCATTACCCATAATACCCATGTTATTTAGCGTTTGTCATGGGTGACCAAACCGTATTTAAGCAACAGAGCCAGCATGCAAAATCAGTTAGCCTTCGGGCCAGCCAACTGGCTGATTCTCTTCGACCCCTGCTAGGTCTGCTAGTTAGGGGGACGTTTGGCTAGTTCAGACTTTTGTAGGCCCAATTCTGGTTAGGACTTTAGTAGGCCCATTTTGGTTAGGCCGTTTAAGCTTAAATGTTTCCCTAACCTAAAGTAAGCATATACTGTAAGTATAAGCGTTTTTCTAACCCAAAGCTTATTGATTTTGTCTTGTTTTTGTTTAATATTAAAAAACACTGTTAAGAATCTCCACCTTGTTTTTTTTTTTGGGACGCTGAAGATTCTTTTACACGTATATTGTAGTGCGACGCTGATGGCTTACATGTCTTTTATTTGTATCTGTTCTCTAAGTTTTTTTAAGGCTTCCATCCGTATTTTATACGCTTAAGCGTTTTTAGTATTACCAGGAGCGCATTATATACACGTCTCTTATATTTATGCTACCCCTAGTATTACTATCTGTTATTTTTTCTTGGAGATATTTCAGGTAAATTAAGTAGCTAGAATTTTGATATGAGATATCGCGATATGAGATAATTGCGATAAACGCTTTTTTTGGATAAATCAGTCACATAAAAATAGTGTTCTTGTTCCTGGTGCTTGTTAGTAAAAAGTTGATAATCGATTCCCGGGTTCAGTATCTACGTGGAAGTATAATTTCCCCCAACAAGAAGAACAACAAGAATATTGTAGTCGCATTAAAATGACGTTCAAAAGGCCCTTGTTCATACCTGCGTTTTAAGCTATAAAAATTGAAAATCGGTTTATTGGTTAAGGTGAGAGTAAGGTTTCCCCAACAAGAATATTGTAGTCACATTAAACTAGCGTTCAAAAGGCACTAGGCTTTGTTCATACCAACAATTTAAGCTATAAAAGTTGAAAATCGATTCGTTAGTTTTTCCGGGACAAGAGTCCTAACAACAAGAACAACACCACCAACAACAAAAAATAACCATGCTGCAGTGGAGGCTAAGCGGTCCGATTGTAGTCATTAAAATTTTTAATGCAGTGAAAAGTTCTGACACGACCCCATATACCGAATTTCATTGTCTATGTCAATTCTGGGCAAACTTTAGGGTTTCAGAGTTCGACGTTTAACATGGAAGTTCATGATGAGGCGTTCATGAAGACCTTGATTATTCTGTCAGTGACTACAGTAATTTTTTTCATGTATAGGCATAATTAAAACATCGCTGGCGAAGATCCTTTCTGCTCTATATTGCTGGGTTTATTTAGAAACAAGATGGTAGCTCACGTAATTACGAATAAACCCCAAATTCACGAATATTATTCAACTATAGTTGCGAAAAAGGCAGTAACATTGTGATGAAAATTTTGGAAGAATTGCGTAGAAGTTTTGCTGAAGCTTGTGAAGTTCAATACAGCCTAAATACAGTCTGAAGTTCTGAACTAACAAAGCCAAGCAAACCAGATCGTTACAAGAGGACTATTACAAAGTTTCTATTTATTTGCAGATAACGTGGTTTTTTTTTTTTTTTATATCGGATGGGGAATTCTTCAGTTATTTTCCGACGACGCGCTCTTCTAAAAATAATTAGGCTATACTTTTGTACACATACTTTTAGCGCCGGTACACACGTGCGGTACCGCATCTCCAGTCGCCGCTTCAGTACTGCATTTGCGGTTTTGTTCACGTGCCATCTGTTGGGTACTGCACACGTACCTGCGTTGACGTTGCGTTACCGCCCGCCGCTCATGCAGTAGTTTTACACCGCAATTCCCCCCGTCAACGAAGCGGTTCCGCAGCGTTAAAAAAACGCAATTGCGTCTCTGAGTACCTTGGGTGACTTGAGCCGTGCAGACGTTCGTCGTTTACCGCAAAAGCGTTACCGAACATGGCGTCCAATTTCGAAGAAATAGACATGGAATTGTTTATTGGGGGAGTAAAGAACTATCCTGAAATATGAAATGTTGCTGCAGAAATGATTGAAGACTCATTGGGAAGTAATTAAAGAACTTATCCGAATTTTTTAGTTAATCTGCAAAGGATGTATAACATTTTCCCCTGGTACGTCTTAAATTAGTACATCAATGTACCAAAATTCGTCGCATTGGTTTTAAAATATGTGTTTGTTCACGAGGTAGGCGAAAAAAGCAATATCGTCTCATTGGTTTCAAACTATAATTTTTTTTACACGAGGAGAGGGAACCGAACGGGCACATACGTCACCGAAGCGGCACCGCAGCGTCAACGCGCGTTTATAAAACGCACGCGTGCATTGATTGGCTGCGTCACTGCAGCGGCGCCGCGTGTCCGAAAAGCGCACGTGTGCACCGGCGCTTAGGCTACTTTGGTACACATACTTTTAAGCACTCTAAAGAAGGTAGGTGAAGAAATTCTCTTCTTAATTGGAAAGCTGGAAATTGGCACTGAAACAAAAAATACACTACATTCATAAAAGGTGAGCGTCTCGAAGCGTCTCAAAAAGGTGAGCGTATATACGGCTTGCTTCTTCATGGCAGGACAGAAGAACAGTGGCGTAACTTCAAAATAGGGGCCCTGAGGCGGAAGTCCAGTGGAGGGCCCCCCTCATTAAAAAAACTGCAGTTTTTGCAACCCAAGGCGAGCGCCCAATGCCCTCACCCCTTTATAAAAGAAAAAAAAATGCAGTTTCTGCCACGCAAGGAAAGATCCCATTGGAGTTCCCCCCCCCTCCCCCTCTTCCCCTGCACTCAATAAATAAAACGATTAAATTTTTGCCACACAAAACACAACTTTCACGGAATACAGAGCAATAACTGTTTTTTTCTGAAACGTTTTCTTTTACGTTGTTGCTCTGTAGTTTTAACTTTAGGTGGGGCCGGTGGGCCCGGAGGCAGTTGTCTTCCCTGCCTCATTGTAGTTATGCCACTGCAGAAGAAACGGGTCCAATTTTAAAGAACCTTCGGCGCCAAGGGTCACAAAGAAAGGAACCATCTCTGTAACACGGACTTTAGTGGTTACTTGTAATGATGGGGCATCCTTTGTTTCCTCTTAAAGCAGACATGGTAATAGACGAAGTGGAAATTTTTACTAAGGTCAGTTTCTGATGACTGGTCAAGTGGAAAAGAATAGCAAAACTGAACTACAAAGAATTGACTCTTACTGGGGAAAAGTATTTCAACTGAAGGAGGGCGGAACAATAAAGTAACCTCACTTAGCAAAGTTGTAAAATGTGGAGTCTTTAACTCATGAATACGATGACGTCGAACCTCAACTCGCCGGTGACGTCAGGGAACATACAATTCCACGAAAGATCGGATTGAGAACTGTAAAAGACTTGTTGACTTCTTACGTCGACGTGAGAAGATGGTCTGAGGCGGATACATGGACTACGTAAAGTGCTTTGACTCCTGATTCTGCATCATTTGAAGTTAAATAAATCAAAGGCGCAAGAATTTCCGTATACCCTCGTTGATGGCTGGTTACGAAAGTTACAGGTGTCAAGGTGCTCAACCTGTAAGGCCACCGCCATCTGGCACCAGCCCCACTCATTCACGTCAGTGGGTGCCGAACGTCATGTGGTCGTGGTAACGAGCATGATGGACAACATTATTAGGATGTATCATGTATGATGTATCAACCAGAACACTTCGTACTACACAAGTATTTAACTAATTTCAAGACCGTGGAATGATTCAGTCGTTGGAAAGGAACTAGAGGCTCCTTCCCAACACAGGCAGACTGAAAACATACATGGAAAAAAAATACAACGTTGTACCGTCAAATTTGGAGGTTTCGTTGACCACTTAGAATCGTCATCATGGGATAAAAACTTAAAAAACGGCTTAAGGTCATTAATGTTTAGCTGCTAACGTCTATTTCAAAGTCTTTTTTTCACTCGTTCGTTTACAATTGTAGCTCTTTAGGTGACGAAAGCACGGTCACCCCCTCTGGTAAGATAAAAATTAGTAGGTCGTATGTACCTGAGTTAGTTCATAAATGGAACTTGAGCGTGTAATACTATAGATAGCCTGGCATGATTAAGTAATTGTTCTTACTAAGTGGTTTGACATGCTGCCAGCTGAAGAATGGCGCCAAATACTGTATCAAAAACTGTCTGATAAATACTTGTGTTGGTTAATAGTGTTTGTCTAATATACTGGCGTAATTAACTGAATGATCTTGCTACTTGTTTTGGCGAAACATTGTTTGTCAGCTACCCCGGGATGATTAACTGTTCGATCTTACTGGCAGGGAAGTACTTGGATTGGCAAAATATTATTTGCCGATATATTGGCGTAATTAACTGATCAATCTCGCTGTAAGGCGAATATTCTTACTCATGTTGGAAAAATATTGTGTGTCAGGTATTCTGGCATAATAAACTGTTTTTTATTACTGTCAGGAATTACTGGCGAAATATTGTATGTCAGACATCCTGGCATGACTAACTCGCTGATCGATCTTCCGTCAGTTATAGCTGTGTTGGCGAAATACTGTTGGCATATCTTGGCATAACTGATCGATATTAAACGATGGAACACATTACTAACACATTAATCCTGGGTGATTAACTGAGCAATACAATATGAACCGGTCTTCATAAAACAATACATTCTTAATTACTTTTTGTTAAATTCCTGCTGAAAGTTATGTCTATACAGTTTAGTTTAGTTTACGGATATAACCACCCTCTTAGCAATGATCGTGATGGTCGTTATTTGATGTTCAGTGACAGCAGTTGTACCCGGCTACGTCCGGGTTTTTGCTTTGCCCGTGGTTGCTTCCCGATTTCCAGTAGGTGTGGCCTAAACGTTGAAAGCGACAGGCAATTTTTGTTCCTGTATTACTCCCCTTTCCCTCCCATCATCTCCATCTCAAAGGTCGTGGGTTCGATTCCCCGCTCAGGCAGTCTGACATTTAAGTCCAAAAGGCAACGTAAGCAGGCTTGCATCAGTCTTTTATTTATTAATATATTAAAAGCGCATCTATTGCCGAGTAGGTGTACTGTTTCTCAATAAGATATAACGACTTTTTATTCACAGCACCATAAGCAGTGGTATTTCAAGCATTGGCGTCCTTCTCTAGCAATGTATAATATATTCAAGCACAAGGACGCATTCTGACGCATTGAGAGGGGCAGGGAAGAATAAACTAAAAATATAAAAATTATTTTTATTGTTATGGTGAAACAGTGAAAAATTCTACTGTTGAATCTGTGAGTGGCCAACAAGGACCCGAGCACGGCGAGCAAGCACAGCCCATTGGTTTACCGGTATTGTCTTCTTCCAACTATAGTTCGTTCCACATTATGTTTGCAGGAAACTGAATGTATGACTCCAGTATCCTTGCACTGCGACTGCAAAAACATGTGAATATCACACTTGTAGACTCTACACATTTACTGTTAGAGTCCACGAGTGAGATATTTACGGTTTTTTTTGCTCTAATAATGGAAGGAAACGTGACGTCATGCGGTCAGTTTCCTGCAAACATAATGTAGAACAAACTATAGTAATGGAATCAAGTAATCGACTGACCATGTGTACATGGGAACAAGGCCAGGAACAAGGTCCATCCCAGGAAATTAAACAATGACTTTAGAAAATGGCTCATACGATGGGGGCGTCTGAGTTTTGCTCCGCCAGTTCGTTGGTTCGAGTTCCCAGTCATGTCATCCAAACAAAATAAAAGCCCATAATACAGGCTTACCAATTTGAGTTATATTTTAGTGCATGATTTTGACTGTTGCACTGTTTATTCCAGTGGCGTACTGAATTTAGGCTAGGCACCTACGCAAAATTTTCTTTGGGCCATCCCTACAGAAACCTATTTTTCAACAAACATGTAATGTGTGCCAGTAGAAACTTTTTTTGGGGGGGGGGGGGGGCGGGGGGGGAAAGGAGAAAAAAAGAAGGAAATCAAAATGGTGGTACAGAATTCACCTAAGGGGTGTGGTTGTGGGGAGTGCGCTCCACTAATGTGTAGGAGCCAATTTTTGTTGTTTGGCTACAATACGAGTTGCATGCATGAATCGCATGCGTGTTTCCAACAGCTGAGCCCTCCCTACAAAATTTTCAAGTATTTGTAGTGAAATAATAATGATGCTCTTAACTTTAAAAGCATAATAAAGGCTGCATATATATGTAGGTTATCTGCTCCTTCATCAACGTTTTCGACGAGCTAGACTATGTCATTCATTTGCCCTCACACAGTCGATACTGAGCGATACTGAGGCCATTTTTGTCATTGAACCGAAAGTAGTTTTGAAAGAGTTTTATCAATTTAGAGTTCCTAACATCTCAGAAGACATTAGGCCGCTAAAAATTAATTAAGTGGTACTAAAAAATTGACGCGAGCGGGCGGTGTTTTTTTTTTTTTTTACGTTTTATTCGTGATTTTTCAGAAGAGGGCAATGGCCTTTTTTTTTTTTTTTTACCAAACAAAACAGAATCAGTGACTTACATTTTGTTGTGAAGTACAATACCTGTGTTTTAATTCCAGGGTAGGCGTGCAGAAGCTGCACATTTGATAAAAGTCAATCCTTACATCCAAGATTTTAGTTGTGACATGCCTTTGAACGACCCTTAGATTTGTTTCGAGGGAACGCGTGGATACAGCAAAGAGCTGATGTGGTCATCGGATCCAGAAAATGTTTGATGAAAGTGCTGATGCATGATCGGAATTTATTTTTTATTTTTAGGCAATGTCATAAAAAAAACGTTTCATGCGCTGAAAAAAAAAACCATGCGTGCGCTCCCGAGAACCAGTCAATTATCTTTTAGCGGCCTATGATGGGCCCAGCTTTCAGATTTTAATTGCGGGAAGAGATGCACTGGAACTATAGGGAACGTCTGACGCACTCCGCCGTCAGCATGTTGTACTGCAGTCTAGAGGGGCCCCTCGCGCGGTCTGGGCCCCTGCGCAATGCTTACCTTGCCTACCTGTATGTTAGGCCATTTTCGTTTATCCCTTTACAGCGATCTGCGTGGGTTTATTTAGGTAGTGAAGTTACATCTATGTCTGTGTAGTTCCTAATCAGGACGATGAAATCTTACTTGAAATTCCTGAAGTCTTTGGGCCGCATGAGAACAATCGGAAATGGTAAGGTTGAAGCCAAGGCCATATTTATCCAGTACAAGGTCACTTTGCAGTAAAATCGTAACGTTCCGCTCCTCCAGAACAAGACGACCGACACAGCAAAAGCCAAAATCGCTGAGGCGCTGGTCAATTCCATTTCGATACCGCAGAACACCAGTTCTTTTAAGATACGAGCACGGAATTATGTACAGTCACACCTCCAACTCCCTTTGCCTCCAACTACGTGGTTCGAGCAAGGTTCGAGTGCCAGCGAATCTGGAAACAGAAGAACAGTTTTCCCGTAACCGATGACACAGTCGCTTCCCTATCGTACAACATTTTTAAATGCAGGCAAACTGCCAATAGATAAAGCCACTTCCTGCAGGTGAGAGAGGAGTATAAAGTTTATCCTGACCGGTACATTACCACCGGAAGTACAACGTGAAACGGAAAAAAAATAACTGGAACAATCTGTCAACCGTGGAAAAAATATTATGGTAATTTTTAGTATTATGTTCACGCGGCATACGGAGCTGCAAAAGCGAGAAGCCAGATCATAAGCTTCTATTAGGATGCATTTATACATCACAATTGTGCCAGCTAGAAGCGATCATGTTTACACACTTTGTGATGTTGAAATTTCACATTAGCTTCTCTATATAGCTTAAATAATAGATATGTGTTGCGAGTGTGTTGGTAAACGTGGACTTAAGGCTCATTTATGGAAAGACATCGCAACGCAGTCTCACAGCTGGGTAAATATGTGCAGTTATATCAATCCGTAACATTAACATAACGAATTCCCCCAAAACTATCAATTTTCCAGTTGATTCTTAACTCCTACCACTGATTAATTCGTTATGTATCGGTTGAGCCAAAACCGGTAACATATTGCATTTCTGACCATATTGTGTTTCAAAGCGTCCTGAAGAAACTAAAAGAGCTTCGGTTGGCTTGCGAAATGATTTTCTATTACGTCACAATGACGATTTGTCTCATTGGCGTCTCTAGTCGTGTCTCTATGTCCCGAAATCGAGCCTCGCAACTCTTTTTTGCAGCATCTGGCCCACTCACATCTAGCTTCAAAAAAGGGTTCCGAGCATCGTTTTGGGGAATAGAAATAGAGAGACGCTGGTGTGACAAAATCATCAATGTGACGCACACAGCGTCATTTCGCAAGTCAACCCACTTCATTAGACTCTGGCTCAGTTCATCAGTGCATTCGTTGCTTAGACGTCTCCCCTCGATGATTTTATTTTTACGTCACGATAAGGATTTTGTCTCGCCAGCATCTCTCGTGTTTTCAGTCCTTGTACAGAGGAAGATCGTTGCATAACACTCCTTATCCCTAAAGGTTTATGCACTGAACTTTTCGAACGGGAAGACTATAGCAGTGTTGCCAGATTGCAAGTACGGTTTCTCCAAAAAGTCTGGATTTCACCTAAAAAGGCTGGAGATTCTCAACAATATGATAATTTCACAATTTTGATGATATAGGGCACATAATTTCGACTTTGACCTTGAATACTAACGGGCCTTTTTTTTTTTGGCTTTACACCACTGTTACGCGACGATAGTAGATGGTCGGCCAAGACAACTGGTAGAAAAGTGCACACCGAAACCAACTTCCCACCAACAAGCAGATACCAGCAGCGCAGTTTGCTCAGTTGCAAAACAACGTCACTGGCATACCATTAGTTAGCAATATTCACACCAACATTCGTCATACATACATATTATTGAAGCTCGGTAAAAGTCTGGAGATTTTCGGTAATTTTATGCATAAGTCTGGATGTCTGGGACACTGTCAAAAAGTTTGGAGAAATCCAGACATGTCCGGGTATCCGGCAACACTGGACTATAGTTACGAGTGACAAACATGCGGCTATATTTTTAAGGTTGAGCGATTTTCACATCTACTGTTTTAAGCCGCGAAAAGTAATTCATTTATAAAACCTTTATCAGAACGACTTTTTGGCCGAGCGAGACGCAACGGAAAATGTACGAGGCTGTCACAAGTCTTGAGAGAGAACTAAAAGGGCCACAAGGCAAAATTGGCGCCTGTCATAAATAGAGCGCCACCATTATGGGGTGGTGTTGAGCTGATACTCATTAGCACAGAGTATGTCAATCCATTATATTTTATATTCGCCAATTTACACTTTGTGTGCTATATTTTCCTATGTATCTGAAACAAATAATCATGTAAGTTATTAGTGAATAACTGCTTAAATATTTAAGCATGTGCATATAATATTTAGACAATGTGTAATTTATTTAGACATAATCAATGAGTTTATTTTTATTACGTGATTGACGGTTGCTGTTGTTCGTCTAACTTGATAATAGGAGTGATATATTCTGGAAACGTCACTTTTTGTTGTCTTACATGTTGCACCTTTGGGCTGTATTTTATAATCATTATCAAGGAAGTGGTCCACCCACCAAGTTCAATTGTCACACTTCATTGTAAGAAAGTCTCTATTAAATTCCACCATTGTTGGATGGCGGCCACTTGCTTTTGGTACTTTAATAGAAACCGGAGCTGAGCGTATTTCACGAAGGTAAGGACCTATGCGGCAAAACAGTCTGAAAATTGTTAAACATTGACAGTCTCTGTGCCCTCACAAGCAATAATTGTATTGAATCAATGCGTAAACTGTTTCAATGTGATAAAACAGCATGAAGATCGTCTTTTTCAGCTGACTACTGGCTGACTGCTATAATACTGGCTACCCCGCTCATATAAAATAATTTATGCAACAGATATGAATGAAACTTGGTATTCAAGGCATTTAAACTCGATATGTGCCTTTTATGGTATGATGTTTGGGGAGGCATTGAGTAAAAAGATTGCTATAATTTGTAATGCTATTTTCACGTATGTTGAGAAAACGCCACCTGTAATCAAAATAATTACTACTCTGTAAGGGGTTCAATGGGTTTTTAGCGAGCGTTAAACACTCCTGGTCATCTGTC
>JAHWFP010268359.1:2518-12898 GCA_023313725.1 Lithobius niger | reverse complement strand
GGATCTAAGCTTAATGGCGCGTCGACAGCTTGGTCATTAGCGCCAAATTAGTTAACGAGTAACAATGCAAACTGACTAACACAAATTATCGGCAACGCGAACATTGTCGATATAATGAACGCGCTATTTATTTTTTATGGTTGTGGCCATCACATGTTGATGGTTGTGTAGGGTAAAAAAAAATCCTTCAGAATTACCGCTCCTTAATAATAAAACTCAAAATTAGAGAAATGCATAGCAAACTTTAGATTTTTGTGAAACCTGTAGGAATGTTCACATCTGGAAACTACCTTTAATTATTAAAAAAAAAAAAAAACAGGCAACTGAGCACAAGTTCATTATCAAAAAATCAACAACAAAAAAAAGGCTCAATTAGAAAAAACTATTAAATCGCTTATCAGGCATTGGCAAGAATAAAATGCAAAAAAAAAAAAAAAAAAAGTGACATCAGAAACAAAACCCACAAAGGTGAAAGAAACCTCCTCAGCCAGCGAAAGTAGTGATAGAATAAAAATGCCTGCCACCAAGTTTTCTAAATGGTGTACCAAGCCTAACCCATGTACTGACCGAAAAGTGGTCCCCAAAGAAAGTATTGATATCACCCTGATCCCCTCCCCCCCTGGAAAAAAAAAACGATTAAACTGCTAACTGTGCACTGGCAAAAATACGATGCCACAAAAAAAAATGCCAAATAAGTGATATCTGAAACAAAACCCACAAGGGTGAAAGAACCCGCCAAGTTTCAGCCAATCAAAGTAGTGGTATCAGAACAAAAATGGCTGCCACCAAGTTGCTACATGGTGTACCAGCCCTAACCGAAAAGTATTCCCCTTACAAAGTAGTGATATCATCGCCGCTAGTGAACAACCGCCAAGTTAATCCCACCGACTATTACTTCGGAATTAAATAAAAAAAACTTGCGGATTGTAGCAATGGTTCGGTTTTTCATTTAACTTTTGATCTGATAGTCGATGGGATTAGCTTGGCGGTTGTTCGTTGGCGGGTGTAATATCACTACTTTCTAATGAGAACACATTTCGGTTAGGATTGGTACACTAGCAGTTCCACAAGCTGTTTAGGAACTAGGTGGCAGCCATTTTTGTTCTGATATCACTACTTTGGGTTGGCTGAAACTAGGCGGGTACTTTCACCCTTGTGGTTTTGTTTCAGATTTTTATATTTTAACCCGGGGGTCCCCAAGCTTTTACAAACTGAGGGTCTTAGCAATTGTAAACACTTAGGGTGTTTACAATTGGCTTGTAAACACTTAGGGTGTTTACAATTGGTGGACCTGTAGACCTGCTTAGTGTGAACTTGCTTCTCACTATTTTCGCTGTAGGGAGAACTACAGCATGACACAGTGCGTGCAGCTGCAGATGCTCTTAACAGGAAGGGATTATTGCGCAAGTCGCACACAAAAATAACCATGATTTCATTACAGAAAGGAAGCCACACCTTCTAAAGGATAAACAACTGAATAACAGCACGAAAATCAAATAAAGCGTTAGCCGCATTCATAATTTGTTCGTAAACAGTTCAGCATAGGCAGCCAAAATCGTGCCATCTGACTGGTCGTTCTCTCTCGTGGAAAAATCTCTCGAGCGCGAACAGACTATCTCCTCCACTTACCTTTCCTTGCCTATGCATGCATGCTTGCCAGTTTAAAATACTAGAAAGGCTACAAATGGCAAGTCCTTGGGTAGACAATAGGGTACAATTATCAAATAAGGGTAGATCAACATTTCCAAAACGCGTAGAATCCGAAAAGTAAGGATCAGGCCTGATTTTAATCTGCACAATTCGAGGGAGTCAAACCCAAGTTTAGTAAGACATTTGAAGTATGGTAGATCTTTAAAGATAGGGAGAAATTTTGTGAAGCTACTTTGAACAGACTCAAAAAAGTTGATGTCCCCAAGAAAGGGTGATGACCACATTGGACTCGTCTATTCAAGCAGGAGTCGTCGGACGAAAGTCTAACTGGAAATTCGACTAATGGGATAATTGTCCAATATCTGCCTAAATAAAAAATCTGGAAAATCATCGAAACAAGAGTATCGTATAATGGATAAGCGTATAATGGATAAATATCTAACTGGGCGATAATATTGCTGATAAACATCTAACTGGACAATAATACAGCTGCGGTTTCTGATGTTATATGTATAGTCACAGCGAGTGCACCAGCGCAAGCGAGGCAGGGACACTAGGCCATTTTACATTGTACGAATTTCGTGTTAGACGATTTTCCGTTATATTGTATACATTCTTCCAGTTATGCGATGTTCCAGTCAAACGATTACCCCTGGCGAACGAAGAGAAATGTCCAGACCTTGTTTTAATGTTATCAGATGTAAAGCACCGGCTTACAATCGTGAGATGTCTGAAGGCTGATGTGGTCGTTTCTTCACAGTGGAAAGAAGACTTGAGATTTAATGCGAACCAGACTCCGAAGGTCTCAGATTTTGTATACGTTGGGTACTAACTGGTTTGCTAAAGAGTAGGAAAGAGCTGGGTTTGTTTTGGCAATACGAACAGTCTGGCATTTAGATGGGGAAATAGGTAACTACCCAGGCAGCTGCCAAATTCTGAATGCAGCAAATATCGATTGAAATTACGTAATTGGTTCAATTACTTCAGAAACAATTTTTAAGCCATTGGCAAACTTATATCCAGTTACAAGTTGTGGGTCCCAATTAAGGTCGTTTTGAAAACGATGAATAGTAAGGGGCCCAACTATAACCCTGTGGTACACTGCTAATGACTGTTGCAGGTGTGGACAGCAAATATGAAAAGAGTATTACTTTGAGGTCTGAGATGAATTCAGAAGTCCACTGCACAAGTTCTTCCCCCGAAGCCAATGATTTTGGAGTTGGAAGAACAATTCACAGTAGAATACTGACTTGAATATTTTTTAAAGTCGAAATAAATGACCGTCAGAATTTACGCCAATGTTGAGAACACTGGTCCAAGCGTCCAGTGCCAAGAGAAGTTGGTGGGTTGCAGCGTGCCAAGCAAAAACCCACAGTGATCTGGCTTTATGAGGCTGAATTTCTCCAGGAAATCAATCGTAGTCATTCTACTTACCTATTCCATAACTCTGCATGGTACAACTATCAGCTCAATTGGTTAGTAATTTTTTTCCATTTGCTGCATCACCCTTTTATGAACCGGTACCAGGCTGAAGACAAAATGTCTGCTCGAAGGATTCAGTAGAGGTGTAGTGATCTAATACCAATCTGCTTCTGAGTGCAGTTCCTTGGTATCGCAACCGGTACAACCTGTTTGGTTGGCCGATACATGATTACCTTTAAAAAATCAGCAGAGACCACTAATCACGTGAAATTGTTATCTACTTTCTCCAGTAGTACTTTCCAGGGGTATACGATAGTATAGAAAGAATATCTTAGATATTTTGTAACAAAAAATAATTTAAATAGCGCAAATCATCGTAAAATATGCCGAGATCGTTTAGTAGCATTTTCGCATGTTTTTATTGTGCAATTCACCTGTTGACACCAACGTTTGTTGAGTAGGTTACATCACATTAATCATAAAATACCATCTAGAATGGTGAAAAATTAGGCACTAACGATACATTACAGTTGATTGCTGTTTGTTTTACGACGTCAGGACTTTCTTATCATCGAGTTACTTCTTGTTTTGCTCAGCGTTTCACATCCCCATCAACCCAGCTCCACCATCTTGTTTAACCGATTGGAGTCAACCAAAGCCACCTACAACTTAGCTTTGCTAGAGACGCGATAATTGCCAAGCAGTGTCATCAGTTGACAAAATTTGGAAACGTCGTCGGTTAGCTAGCAATTTTGCCGCTTGGTGTAGAGGTGGCAGCACCTAGCAAACCCTCGATTTTATTCGCCTTATTTTGCTTGTTCTGCTACAGCCTTTACGATGGGAGGCTCTGAATCATAGTGCCT
The DNA here is from genome assembly GCA_023313725.1 of Lithobius niger. Taxonomy (NCBI): domain Eukaryota; kingdom Metazoa; phylum Arthropoda; class Chilopoda; order Lithobiomorpha; family Lithobiidae; genus Lithobius; species Lithobius niger. Next base: position 8,963 of record JAHWFP010268359.1, on the reverse strand, counting down.
GCAATAATTTTTTATTTTAATTTAGGGATTTTTTAATACAATTTTTTAATTTAAGATTTTTTTTAAATATAATTTTTTAAAATACATTCAGAAAGCAAATATTTTAAATCGTATCAGCTTCGCTAAGAACTTGGGCAAATCCTGGAAGCAAAAATCCTATTTAAAATTGAAGGTTCAGGACAGAATTAAGAAAACGTTTCAAGTTTTTTTTAAATTTCATTTGAATTTAATTTTTGGGGTTTTTCTTTAAGTTATTTAAAATTAAATTTGATTCATCCGGAAAGCAAAAATCTAAATCATATCAACTCGGCTAAGGACTTTGCATCAATCTTGAAAGCAAAGATCCTTTCTTAAAAAATCGTTTCAAATTTTTTATTTTTTTTTTATTTTACGTGCCGATGCAGTCCTAGTGGAGCGATTTATTCTCAAAACGAGAGGATACGACTATGTCTTGCGGTCCAATCCCTTCAGTCAACAGTTAAATTCAATCACATTTGTGTAAATTGTTCCCAGAATGGTGGTCGAAATAAAAGAAATTCTTTTAATTTCGTGCATTTCCCCTTATTGTACAATGAAAAAATAAATTTTTAAAATGTCATTTATTTCCCGAGATATAGGTGTTTTGCGTTATTGCCACCAGTTGTTGGTACCAAAACTGTGATGTGAATAATTAATACCCCAAAATGTGCAGCAAGGCTCCCCACACTAACATGCATGACCAAGACCTGGATGTCAGGTGGTTGAATGCTTAACAGCATACCCACGTCCTGTGCCGTGAGCTCCGAGTACATGTCCAATCGTTTTCCTTATTTCATGAAACAGTCATCACTAATTTATTAATAACTAGCTGTACCCCCGGCGTAACATACGCCGGCTAGCTGGTTCCCGTATAACTGAGCGTAACACTGTAGTGGGCCCCGGTTTCCCCTATTGTGTGGTCTGAATATCCCCATCTCTGCTCCCTCTTTGAATCCCTCCTGATTTGTTATGGAAGTAAATGTTTATTTTCAATGGAGGACGTTTCTCTGTTCTGATACCACGCCCAACAAACCCAACAACGGTTGTGCATGCAGTGATTGTTACTAAACCAAATTTGAAACTCTTCCAAATCGGCTCTTAAGAGCTAGCTTTATTAATGCAATATGTCGATTGTTATAGGCCACATCTGTTTGCATTGTCGGTCGCTCGCCCTCTTTCATTATACAGCCTCTTTCATGTAGTGCATAATAATGATGAATTTGCTTGTCCAACCTAAGCATATTATATATATAGATAGATTGGCTTCAGACTCGGCGATAAACATAATCCTCTCATGGATGCTACTTTATTCCACGATCATTACGATACAAGAAATAAAATATGCATTAGAACGTTTGGCAATAAAAAAATAAAAAATAAAAAACCTAATTCTTAATGTATGATGGGCGAGTATTAATGTTCTCTGTCTTGAATAGCATTTGTTAAGGTCACTCACTACCTTTATTAATATGGATTATTCTCATCTACAGAGGTTCAACCAATTTCAGTTATTCGTTACTTGAGCATCGTTACTCACCAATCCACTAAATTATCTTCGATTTCAGTTACAACCAGTTTTTGCCTGGGAAACAGTTACTATCATTGTACTGAATAATAATCTCAGTATTCAACCAGTCGAGGACATTCTACAAACATAGATTTCGGAAAAATAAGATCAAAATCACCAGAATGTCCCCGCCGAGTGGCTTCGATACCAATGCAGCCATCTTTCTATCAACACTCAAAGAAATGGCGAATAATGTAATGCACAGCACTTTGAACTAACAAAAGGTACGATGCAGAAACTGTGAAGCACTACATTAGATATCATCAGTGTTTCATTCATGTTTCATTCATAGAAGCGTCGGCACTAAGATCAGAAAAAGATTATTGGCACCGTCTTGTCTTGGTGATTGGATTAAGTACCGACACTGTTTAGCACTCCTGTCTTGACGTTAGATATTAAGTTGTACGTTTCTTGCATGGAATCTCTCACAGAAGTTGCAAGCGTGTCCAAGTCTTCAGTACTGAGGCCCAAGGTGGGAACTGGTGGTAGAACACTTATGTTCACTCGACCTGGATAACACGAAAAAAAACATGTTGAAAAGCCTGCTCTTATTTATAACTAAGATGTGTTTTAAGATTAGAACACTCCAATTCGAACACTTTCACAACTCCTGACAGGCAGCCTAACGCAATGCAGAGTTGTTTTAGTAAAGTACAGGAAGTCTCTACAATTGGGGGAGTTTTGTATTTGTTATTCGATGCATTTTTTTGCTGGACGTTTTCCATTTTTAATCATTCAAAGTGGCACTATCACCGATTACAAAGCGAACGAAAATACCATGATGCCATCTAGTGGGAGTTATCTTGTTATCTTTTGCAGCTTGCTCCCAGGTGCACGAGGACCACCGCACATTTTCAATCAATAATTAATGAGGTCGTTGCTTGTTTGTTTCATTAAAAGAAATGCCATTGCGCATTCCTTCACTTGTTGCAACGAAGTGCTAGATAGGACTAGATAGCGCTAGATGTTGCCAGATTCTGCCTACTTTCAATAGGTGATAGTGCTACTTTAAGGGTTTGTCTCAGGAACGTCCCAGCGATATCTTTTCAAATAAACTCCCGATCGTCTTAAGCCGTATTTCTCTTATAACTTTCAGTGCCAAGTTTTAGTGATGTGTGGCATGAAACAGTGCAGAGGCTCTTCTCGTCCAGTGCTGGTATGTCTGCCTGCCTGTCTGTCCAGAGCAGACTAGAAAGTTTTGTTTGAATAAAACCGGACCACGGCAACAATGAAAGTTGATCAGTCCAGTTTTGTGCGTATTAATTAAAGGAGCTGAAGCCCACACGGGTGGTGTTGTATTCACGGTTTGCAACACTGGTATGGTATGGTCGTTCATGTGTATGTCCACGTTTCTCCGAATTAAGTTTCTTCAGTCAAACGCTGACAAACGTTGATTTTAGTGTGCTTCGCTCACTCATTCAATCTTATTTAATAAGCGTATCTTTACCAGTAAAGTATGTAACTGCTGTCTACAACAATTAAGATAAGGTTTGAAATCTGTCAGAACTCGGAATGGTTTATATTCAGTGATGTTAATTTAATAAGATAGGTTTTATCTACACGTTCAAATTAATAATTAATTTTGAGAACTTTAGTAAGGGCACTCCTTTCTTACATAAAAAGAAGAAGGTCCCTGACAAGGTGGACTTCCCATAACAACCAGAATTTCAAAATTAGTTTTAATATTCAGGAATAAGTAAAATAGAGCTAATTGTGTAGGAACAATCGTATACTTGCCACCATTGTCAAATTGCCTCTTGGTGCTATTATAAAAGCTTGAGTATGACGATATCACAACTGGTAAAACCGGCACCTGAAATGACATTTTAAACGAAAAATCAACGTTACACTGTTGCTTAACATAAGCCGACATCCAAGGACATTTAAAAAAAAAAGGAAATTGTCAAGGAGCTATTAGCATTGAATGTTTACTGGGTTATTATTTTATTATCATATTATTGAATCTATGCATGTTTGTTTCCAGTTCAAAGTTTGCACGCTTATACTTAACCATCCAAAAAAAAAAAAAAAATTGTAAAGATTTCTGCCAAGATCAGTTGCCGTTTGAAGTCATGACAGCAAATGCCAAATTCTTTTCCCAAGTCACTCCCACAGAGTTAGAAAAAATGACAAATCTGAAAATTGGTTACGGCGCCATTTCAGTGAGATTAACTTGGAATTAAAAAGAAATACGGGGCCGGACTGGGTCAGTATTTTGCACCTGCCTGATAATTAAAAAAAAAGGGGAGGGGGGGTGGATTTTGGTCCTTTTAAAAATTTAAGGGGGGGGGGAGAGGAATTGAGGCTTTAAATTGTTTGGCTATCAGCGCTGATACAGTGACCTTATTTTTCAAGATAAATACACTTTATTGGACAAATTCATTACAAATTTCATTGCAAACGGACGAACCCTAATGGGTGCAATTGTATGGACCGGAAGGAGAGAAAGCGTGCCCGATACTTTGTCTCATATATAATGTCTTGCAAATTGAGGCCACCGTATCAGCGCGGAACATTCAACATTTAGCACTCTACCCTATTACCGTAACTAATGATACACAGCACCTTAACTTAGAAAAAAAAAGACCTAAGCAAAATAATTTCAGAAAACTAATATTTTTTTTTAGGTTCATCATTACGATAAAAAAAACTATACTAACAAGTTCGAATGGCAAACTTAACCAAAGAAGCGATAGTTTCGGCTTGGACGAATGTTTCGTCATCTGGTGTTTTGATTGTATCTTCTCGGTTCGAGTGATGTGTTACAATATTAACGTTTTAGTTACGTCTATTCCCCCCCCCTCTCCTTTCTCAACTAATATCAAAAGAAAATAAAGAAACGCTAACATTAAAAATATGTTAATATAAAAACGGGACGCCAGGACACCTATTCTCAAGGGCGCATCTGCCATTGGCACACGGCCCAGTCCGACCCTGGTGAAATAGTTAGCAGGAATTAAAAACAACTATTTTTGTTTTAGGTGTGATGGTGGCGAAAAGAAATGAGTGAAGAATGCACAATGTTTGGGGAAGTCCTAAAACTCTCGCTTCCGTAGCTAGGTAAACGCACCAGACTTGGTTGACGGCTCTTGTTCTGCCACTTTTGGATAATATCCCACCGTAGCTCAGGAGTGCATCAACAAATTTAGTCTTGTTTGATTCTCTGTTTGGTTTCGTTGAGCTTAAAGCTCTTGACCATGGACAGGCCACCCCATGCATGGTTTGGTCATTCAGATAGCGAGTTGGGCTTTTTATACTCGAGCCCAACTCTATGTCCATGTGTCTGTGGCAACTGCAGTTGGTGTGCGCAAGTTAGGCAGAGTCTCCCAGGCACCTCTCGATGCCTATCCTTCAAGGCTAGGTGCCACCCCAACTTTGGAGTTACGGTCAAAATCAGGGTAATATGTGTGAAACAAAACATTATATAGTTCAAAATCTAATTCTAAAACTTTTGCCAAAACAAAAATTTCCTGGTGTCCCAAACTTTTATTCTAGTCAGTCAAGTCTGATCTTTTTACCGTTTCTGGCTAGGTAGCTTGAAGTGTTATTTACAAAATTTACAAGTGGCAGCCTTTTATATTTTCTGTAGGCGAAAAATGAAATAGCATACATGTTATTAACACACATATTTCCATAATTATTTGCAAGCACGGTCACACTAGAGTTCACACTCGCTAGAGTTATTTCTCCATGTTCACTTGTAATTGTGGCAATTCATACGTTTTATGAAATTAATTTCTTATCACTTTTTGGTTGTAATTTCAAGGGTTCACTGCAGACTTGTTAAATTCAAACTTCTTTACTTTCTCCTTAGACATAACGCAATTTACAAAAATAAACATTTAACAATCCGCACATGAATCAAGAAATTGTCCAACAAGACAGTTCGTGCGTAGAGTTCTGTTCTTGTTGCGTTCTTGTTGGGAAAGACCCTTCTTCGCGCCAAACCATCTTCAATATAAGGGCTAGTTCTCGCTACAAAATATGGAAACACTTTCCGTAAAAGGAACGGACGTGTCTCTCACGTGGAAATGTAGCGAAAAACCCGGCATTCCAAAGTTGATAACTGTTTCCTTCTTCGTTCGAGTAGAACAACATAATTAGCCCTAATTACAGTCATTAGGTAATTACGGTCCAGTCAGCAAGCAAGAGATGGCAACTCTACATGGTGTATGCTGCATTAGTCTTTTTTTTACACTGAAAGTCATATGATGGGTCTTTGTCTACACTGGATGCAATGGATGCACTCACAAAGTGGACCTTGCCTGCTCCTGTTACGTCTCAATACTTTGCTCCATACTGTGACAGTGTTGCCGGATGTAGACGCTGTGTGAACATTTTGGGACACCATAAATGAACTGGTTTTTCCTGTCCATACCTTGTGATCTTCCTTCTGGTAACTTGGAAGTCTGCACGATGTTGATTAAATCGCCCAAGTTATAGTAAGTCAGGTGGTCAAACTAACACTCTTTCTGTTTTAAATACTTCAGACCGCCTTGGCCAATGTCTCGTTGAACTTCTAACATAATCGGTTTTTCTTTCCCAAACTAGTGAATGACCTCTAAAGGTCCGTCACCTTCCTGAATCTCTTGAAAATTCTTGAAATCTGTTGCTGCATACCGTCTTGTGAAAACAACTTTCACTTATCCAGTGTTTTTGGGCTGCTTCACACCCTTGTTTTCCCCTCGTTTGGCTTAACTGGATCAAGAATCCGGTGATCACCTTCTTCTGTTTCCGACTAATCATGTGCTGTTTCAATACAGTGCTGCTTTAGTTTTCCTGGTGCTTTTACTTCCTGTGAAGCCTACTGCACTCTTGGTTTTTTGTTTCTCATAGGCGCCGGAGCCGGGGGGGGGGGGG
>JAHWFP010268358.1:261-15644 GCA_023313725.1 Lithobius niger | reverse complement strand
TTTCTGATTCTACGTCGTTTTTATTTCCGTCGGGAATAGAACTGCTAAAGATGAGATGCTTAGGTCGTAGGATTTCTTTCTTTTCATTCCATAGTTAAATAGAACAATCTGCAACATCCAAACGTGTCCAAGGTTGGCCACATGGGATTGGGGGGGGGGGGGGGGGGCGTCCGGCCCATTTTTCTTTTCCGGCGGGGCGGGGGGGGAAGGAGGGGGAAACCAATAAGCCAGCCAGTTGTAAAAACGAAAAGTTTATATCATTATCAACACAAAACAAGCGATACAGAAGCTCGTCTGAAGTAATCCAACAAAAGTTAAAATCGCAGTCGGTCTCACCAATTGTTCCACCTGTTCGATGGCGGGGGGGGGGGGGGGGGAAAAAAAAAAAATTGACGGGAAGTACCGTAAAAAAGCGTGAAGTTTCATTTTATTCTACAAGAAAATGGTTTATTTTTTCGAAGATCCATGTCATTAGTAATACACTAGTGTAAGGCAAGGTGGCCTGGCAGTTAGAGATTGTGGGTTCGAACCTCACCTTCCATCCATGGCATTTTTGGGAAAAGAAGTGCTCTGTGATGCCGTTGGCCGAGCGGGCCCCCCATTCGTTCATCCAAAGGAAAGAGAGAAAACAAGCCAATCGGAGTACAGCGAGCCACCTTATATCGAGTGGCATGAACCGGATTCGAACTAGCAACCCAATCCATCCCCAGATTACTGACATTTTCATAGTTGTTCAATTTTTTTTCAATATCCCCCCCCCCCCTCCTCCCTTCTCCTTTCCCCCATGAACTTTCGAAAAAGTAGTGTATTTCATATCATGCTTATTTGTCACTAAATAATCACGCTATGTAATTTACAACTTTTCCGAAAGTTGGTGGAGGCGGAGGAGAAAGGGACGGAGGGTAAGGAACTACTTTTAGTTTTTTTTTTTTTTTTGGGGGGGGGGGAGATAGGAACCCATAACCGTGCAACAGGAATGTAAGGGACCTGAACATCTCACATAAGGTAAATATAGGGCTGAAAGTTACAAATCCGGCCTTAGCTGCCATTTCCACCCAGTTAACGACGAACCCAACATTTTTTAAACAGATTTTTCATCATTTATCCGTGGATGATATTTTCAAAGTGGACAGCATATGTGCTATGCAATACCAATAACGTTGTGATTTTGACGACTTGTCAAGAAGAGGCTTACGAGTAGAAAGAAACACGCGGAGACCTCACAACATAATTCACCAGTAAACAGTTGCAACTGAATTTTGACATGATGATGTTAGAATAGTTTTTTTTTATTACATTTCGTGGGGTGTCATCTGAAGCAAGCCAATACTCGTATATATCAAACCATTCAATAATTTTAGAAGCTTACTATATGGTTGGATGCAAAAGTCTAGTGTGGAGGGGGGGGGGGATCAGGGGATTCGCTCCGGGGAAACCACGCTCATGACGGGGGCTGAGATAATGTCCACAACTAGCCAGAGTCGATGCACAGCGGCTTAAGGAGACTGGAACTACCCTCGCCACTACAGACGGTCTGCTAGTGACGGGTCAGTTTCCCCTAGTTCGGAAATCTATTTCTGAATAAATACACTTATCCCTTTTTTTGCCCAATCGGCTGCCAGAATGAAAAAAACTAACGCGCAACGCGAGCTTTGTCAGACGTTTCAGGGAACCACGAGCAAAGCGAGCAAGCACAGAGCCCAGTGGTCAGCGTGACATATGAGAAACCAAATGGACGCGGTTCGAATCCCATAGCCGTACTGTTAGTTACAAAAAAATCCATCCACTTTAGTGTGGACAGTAAAGGGTTAAGAGTGGGATCCACGGATGATCCAACCCCCCTCCGTTTACGATTTTGGAACATTCCACGAATCATTACCTATTAGATGCATAAGGCCTTACAACTTTTGTCGTCTCATTGCGAAACAAAAAGGGGCCAAGGCTAACTGTAAGTGCGACTTCATGTTCGCTTGCCTTATTCCTAGAAGGAAGGAAGCATTATGAAACATCTAGCTAGCAATTTCTCCCTTCTCTTCCCCCTGCCCACCTACACGCACGCGCACGCACACTATAAATCTCTAGATACGCCACTGACACAAAACAACTACAATTACAACAGGGAGTGCAGCTTTGCTCTAAATGGTGCTGTTTGAGCATTCATTCGAAACTAAAGCTAAAGTAAAAATAGTTGTTAATTTAAACAAATTAGAAAACAAAAACGAAGTCGGTCATGGAATAAAATCAAAAGTCAAAATATGAAACGAAGTCAAAACCAGGAAGGAACCGAATAAATTTTCCTGTAAGTATTCAAATACCACAATGTACTGTAGTGTTTAGTTCACGTGAAACAATACTGCTAATCTCAACAATGAGACACGTAAATAAAATGAAAACTTTGCACAGCTTTCCAGAAATATGAACTAAAAGTCATTATACCATTTTCATTTTGAAGTTATATTATTAAAGCTGTGAAACGTGACTCTCGTGGTCACTTAAACCGCAGCAGTTTGTCATCGCAAATTTAAAAGAATTGTAAATAAATCTATATAATAAATACTACATACTACCAAATACTAATTAATACTCAACTCTTTACATTTAAACTCTCCTCTGCTGGACACGGAAGTAAAATTAGATTATTAGTTTTAAACACTCCTACAATAACTAACATCAAAATAAAAAAAAATAACCAATCTTAGTGTGTGACGAGTAAGTTGGTATCTCAAACTAATTTTAATTGACATTATTTAGAACGGCAGGCAGACAGTGCTTATTAAAGTTTGTTTGCCCACGACAATCTTCAAAAATAATAATTGGATAAGTTGTTGTAGCTTTTAGGGAGTCGAACCCAAACTGGGTTATCTGCCCCAGGACGACGAAAAAATATAAATTATAATTATACTAAATACGATTGAATTAAAGTAAGTTACAATTTCACCTTTGAGCAAAATAAATCAGCATAGAATACAGCTTGACGGATAATCGTGACGACGTTGTGGGGGGGGGGGGCGCCACACACTGTACTAGCATAAAAACTGTACTTGACTTGAAATACCGTAAAAAAAAGTGCGAAGTTTCATTTTATTCTACAGGAAAATGGTTTATTTTTTCGAAGATCCATGTCATTATAGTAATTCACTAGTGTAAGGCAAGGTGTCCTGGCAGTTAGAGATTGCGGGTTCGAACCTCACCTTCAATCTATCGCATTTTTGGGAAAAGAAGGGCTCTGTGATGCCTCGTACTCATGTCGATTGTGTCATTAAAAGATCGTAGGAATTTTCGAGAATTACTTGTTCCTCTCGCCTCTCAATGGCTTCGGCTGGTGCGTGTCAAATGTTGAGGTAACACACTAGTGCTCTGAGCGATTACATGGATAAACGGAAGCCTCAAGCGATTGTTTTCCATGAATTCATTTTTCTGATTCGATAAAATGGCAGGACAAAAATAATAAGGCTGCAAAGTTGAAAGTCAGTAGATGCTAGCATGTAGCGAAGCCCAACCGTACCATCATTGCAATGGGGTAGCAAGCATCAGCGGATTACCTTCAAATTTTAGCACCACCGGTTTTTATTTTTAGCTTCCTCCCTTCTGGAAGCAACGGTGACATTTCGCGTTTTGGCTGACCAGTTAAAAAAATAAAGCTGCAAACAAAATCAAATGAAAAATTCTGTGTCAGTAAACTTTCAGTAAAAAAATAGAAAACGAAGAAACACAAACTAATTTTATTCCGTATTACAAACTGAGAGTTTCCTGATGATGCTGGTTACATATTTTAAAAAAAAATATGTGACTCTATAGCGGAACTGCGCAAATGTTGAAATTACTCGATTGTTATGTCACTTTGCAGGTATATCAGGCGTAGCCTCCCCTTCCACCCCTTATTCAAGTTTTCATTTAACGTCCAAAGTATTACTCGACTTGTGATTAACTTGGCGAATGTTTTGGTGTGTTGACATCACTCGTTTGTAGGGCCAAACCATTCGGAACTTTGCGGTCCTTTTTACCAGTTTTGGTTCTTGATATGATATCACTTTTTTAATTGTGTATTAGATTCAACTCAACTAGCCTGCGGATGTGTAATAAAGTGCCATGTCAACGATTGCTTGAGTGGTAATTTTTCTAATATTTTCATTTCATATCACTGAAAGGGTTGAGGTTTAACAGGACAGAAAGCCAACCGCCTCGATAAGTGTTAAATAAATACAGATGCAAACCTATTTACGTTGCCTTTTGGACTTGAATGTAAGACTGCCTGAGAATAAGTCCAAAAATCAATGTAAATGGGTTTGCGTCTGTATTTATTTAACGGGTTAAGGTAACAGGACTGGTGGAAGGGACGCACCAAAACATCACACCCGTCCGGCCTGCCATGCGTAGAACGGGCTCTAGCTAATGTTACCAATTTACTTTCAAACGAAGGTAAAGTTGTAAAAAAATTTGAGAGTGGCAATCTTTACCTCTGCTTTTTCAGGGACGATCTTACTTCACATACAATCACGTCTGGGGGTTGGGGAAGGCTAAAATAATCTTCTTACCTTCCCAGAAAAAATCTTCCTCGCTCCGAGCCTGACATTTCTCTTCATTTTCTCTTCTTCCTCGTTGTCGAGTCAAAGCAAACAATATGCGAGGGCCGTGCAAATAAACGGTAAACCAACAGTAACGTCAACTGACTTACGGTGTAACAACGCTGGTACTCTTATCACGAACGCGGATTAGGTAATTCTTAAATACAGCATTTGTTACAATGAGTTTTAAAGCCGCATCTCCTTTATGACCAACTACTGCCAACACATTTGCTCGCTTTGCTCAATAAACAAAAAATGGATATTTTATTATTTTTAAAATTCCTCTGGATGTCGAAAGGAAGTGCCAAACTATGAGCTTAATCACAAACGCTTAGACATAAAGAATCACATTGGCGCCAATATTGTGAGTCGCCATTAAGTGTCATCGTTTACTACTAATTAGTATTAAAAAAAAAACGCTGGAGCGTTTAAAATACAGATGTAAGCCTTAAAAAACGTAATACTCTAAAGGAAAAGAAATAAGAAAAAGATATGAACGCCATGAGCGTGGCACTAATACGTGTAAAAAATTCTCCAGCTTCCCAAATCGACAAGCTGGAGCCTGTTAGCAGAATTGCTGTTTTTCTTCACTAATCCCCTCCTTTACCAACAGCTTCGTGTACCTTTCTTCTGTTTGGTAATTATCCCTTCAAAATGGGCGTTTAATTTCACTTCGTTTCTGTTTACAAACGAAAAGGTTTTTACGAAACCATTCTACGAAATTTTGAAAAATTAGAATGTTTTTGTTTATGTTTTTTTTTTTCATGGCTCCTTAAAAGAGATGATGTCTTACATATTGTTAAACTTTTTTTGCCAGTTACATGAAATAAATCCATCCATTCATTCAATTCAAAAATACGTGGAAAGCAAACCCAAGCTGTAAAGCTTGAAACGTAAAGAGAGTTTAATCTAGTTAACATTTGTTACATGAAAAGCCACAAGGTTTAAATTCAAATTAATAATCCGAACAGAGCGACGTCCGTGGTGGGGGAAGAGGGGCGGATGCACCCCGAGACCTTAGTACCGGGTAGGCAGGACCTCAGTACCCGGAGAAAAACCTTGTGTGAATCGAAAGTAATTCAGAAGTACAGGGAGTGGCTATAAATTACGTAAATCTTACTTCGCCTTTTTTAAGTGTAAAATGTGACAACGCTCCCGGCTCCACTTCGTAATGTAACGTTCAGTTTTCATTTTTCAGTTGGAGTTTTAATTCTACAAGAAAGCAAAGGGGTAAAAAGCTGCAACTTCAGACCACTTCTACACGCCAGTAATAATTCTCCAAAAATCCGAGAAACACGCAACTGCATTCTCAACAAACGAAATTGTTGGGTTGTTGAGAGCAGAAATAAAACGTGTCTCGGAGGGAAACAAACAGTACGAATTGGTAACAAGCGAAAAACAAAAATGCACTGAAAGAAATTACATTCCCATGAGAAATTCATCAACCAGCTTGTTTTATTTTAACAGTTCCATTTTCATTGCTTACATTTATAAGGGGGATGTGTTGATTGAGTGAACGAAGCGAACGAATGTTAGCATTTCTTAGCCAGTGTGAACAAAAATGTAATTGAAGAAACTTAGTTTGGTGATGGACGGACATACACACGAGAGACCAAACAGTACCAATATTGCAAACGGTGCATCCAGCACAACCCGTACGTAGCACGAGCTGTAGCTAGTTGATTATAAGACGTGAATAAACAGGGGAAAAAAACAACTACTGTGTGTTGCTTTCATTGTTTTATTAATTATGTAAAATGATATCTATAACGCAGTTTGTTTTATAACGATAATTTTACACCACCTCTCCCACGTAACAATTGTAATGCTACGCAGAACTCACCCCTTGTCCGTATATGTCACGCAATTTATGAATGTTCCCATTCCTTGTTGAATAAAGCAGCAATTGATAACCCTGTCTGATTGCTGAACTGGGGCTAAAATTCGACAGGTGATCAACCTCACTTTCCTCTTATTTTAAGCCCATGGTAATCGCACGCAGTACTACTACTTGAAATTTTGTTATTTTTTTGCGAAACTAAAACGACTTACAAGATTAGATTAGAAAATGGCGGTGCAAAGGCAAGGTGTAAAAATCAACCATCCCCCAAGAAAACCCTAAGCCAGTAAATACTTCCAAATGTAATGTCGGGGCCTTGAAGCTGTTAACATACAAAGCCGAGTTAATGTGCTCCGGAAGAGAGTTCCAAGAACAAATAGTACTTTAAGAGTTTATGTCAGTTATATCTTGTGACAAGAATCTGCAATTTAAAGTTATTGCCACGATTGCTGTTGAAATTGTGAGTAAAAGATTGGATTAACAAAAAATAATAGTCTTCTGTATGTGGATGGAAATAGCTTTAAAGAGTACTCGAGATTTTTGGGGTTTTGTTTTTATTTATTTTTTACCCCAGTCATGTTTCAATCTTCTTCACGGTTCCCCTTGAAGTGCCTGTCTGGCATCCATTGACCAATGTTTGGCCTTTGCGTGTCTGTCATTCAAAAACAAGGTGTTTGTTGGCTGTTAACGCGTTGGGCCTCGGCAAAAGGTGGATTCGTCGGCAATTAGGTGGTTGGAAAAAGAGCTGGCTTTCTCCCTCCCCTCCCCCTAATTTCTATGACAAACTGTCCTCTTGTCTCAAGCCCGTGTCACCAAGTAATTTGTGACGCCTATTATCACACCACCTCGCAGCAGCGCACGTGCACAAGAGGGCGGGAACGATGCTGGCAGCTGGTTATTGCCCCCGCATATTGGCGCTTTATGATCAAGATGGCTGACAACAAAGCCTACCTTATAATTTCATCTTTGTTTGAAACGGGACATGCTGCGCTGTTACGACACAATGGAACTAAAAACATGGCACTTCTTCATTTGTACTTTTATTATTGAAACTGCTCCTTTTCAGTTTCTTTTGTTCCCCAGAGTCTTGCTTTGCCAACGACGTGTTACATGATCTATACTAGCTTAGAAGAGAAGTTTTCACATCGAGTGAATGGACAATTTTGCATGCACTTTAGTTCACCTGCATATCTGAACCGTAAACCTCTTGAAATTTGAATTACATTTTAACTTTTTTTAAGTTTTGCTTCTGAATTTTGTGTAGAAGTAGTTTTTGACAATGAATATTATGCACTGTAAATGTGTAGAGCAATAAACATCATAATGGAGGTCGCTGGCCTGAGCTAGCTGCAAGGGGCACTACACAAACATGGAGGTATAAAACAGCGGAGCCTTTAGTTAAGCCAATGCTGTGAGAACGCGCTTCTTGGGCCTAAACAATGTTGTTTAGTTTAATCCCTTACGCTGTAAAACATTATTAAGGTTGTAACTCGGGAAAAAGATATTTCACTTGCTAAAAATTGCAGCAACTGACAATAAATTAAAAAAAAAAACCCGCGCATCATCACAGAACTGGCTTCAGTAAAACATGCCATTCGTTTTGTCTCCATGTTTATTCAGTGCCCCTTGCAGGTAGCCCAGTTACTGGCTCCAGCATAGAATTGTATAACATAATATTGTCACTGCTGTGTAATCGTATCTACTAGCGGAGTCGTTCGTTTCGCTCGCTCATTCCGCGTCGTCTTGCTGCGCTCGAGGATATTTCTTGCTGCAACTTTTATGCTGCTAACAGGGACTCCCCTTCTGCGGAAGCTGTACAGTATAAGCAATGCCAGAGCCGAACACATCACTAAGCCAAAAACGGCACCAACTGGATTTTTTCTACTAAATTTTGTGTACGCTGACCGTTGATGTCCCGTGCATATTGGACCAGACCGCACTTCATAATAATTCACCTATAAGTCAATAAGAAGATGCAGGTGGGAAGGGTGGGAAGGGTGGGGCGGGGGGGGGGGGGAGGTTACTAAAGAGACGCTGAACACTACTTGTTTGGTCCCCCCTATCTTTATAAATATCAAAATTTTCGAAATTCTTGGCTTATTTTGTCAAGGGACCTTCTTGCACAGCACGGCTTCAATATACAACACACAATATTATAAAAATATTAGCGGGAAAAACTTGGTTGTGGTTTACTTCTCTTATTAATAGTCTTCTCTTCTTAACCCATTTTGTTGACTGTTCTATAGACCGGATGTAATCAAGATAACTTCAAATGAAAGAAAGCATACTCTGTGTTGCAATTACAACAGCTGAGCGTTACCTTAAAGGGGGATTGTCTCCAAATGACAAACTGCGCCATCTATAGCCATTTGCCGATATCTACTTCTGTCTAGCCCTTACTTTCAACGGGAGAAGGAACACACACAACAATTTCTTTTTACACAACAAACGGGCTACGAGCCTCCTTAATATTGAGTGTAAAGTTGGTGCATCCACATGGACAAGGGAGCAAGCGGTAACGTTAAGCCTAACGACATCACGGGCGTTTTTTCTATATATCGACCGTTTTGAAACGCTGATTTTGATCCGCTAAATGGTCGCCATCTAGTGACAGTGATGTCGTTCACCTTGACCGAGTGCTCCCTGGTGCACGTGGACGCACCAACTTTACATTCAATAATTAAGGACGCAAGTGGCTAATTTGTTGTGCAAAATGAAATTTCTTTGCACATTCGTTCGCTTATTGAAATCAATTGCATACATAGAACTAAATAATGGTAGACGGCCCAATATAGGCACCTTTAACGGAAAGCAACAAAATGGCACCTGTACGAATCCACATGTGTCTTCATGAAACCACATTCATCTGTGTCCATAGAACCTTAAAATGTGCACAAAGCTAAAATATCACGGAGTTGGTGGATGATGCAGAACTGCAGTAGTGTTTTCCCATCATCATTGTTGTAGGAGAGAAGATGACATGGATGTCTAAAAAGCAGTGTCTTACGTAAGCAGATTATTACTGTAATTTAATTTAATGACTACAGGATAAAAATATTCAGTTTTGAATGAATATTACCAACTGTTTCAGTTTTTTTAAAAGGTACAATCATTAACATGGGCAGGTCTTGTTTTTATAAAATGGAGTACGTGTACATAGTATCTAACATAAAAAAAAACTAAGCTACGAAATGAATGGATTTCAGTAGATCTATTGAGGACGCTATTAACTAATACAACGTTGGAAACATCAAAGAATTAAATTATCCTTCTGAAGTGTCCTTTGGACGATACATTTATCGATTTCTGGAGACTTTAATTTTGATTTTCGTATAGAAATCGTACAACTGAATCTTTGCAAATGTCACCCATCAGTAGCTTTTTTATGGGCCAAATAGCCTTGAGATCTGGACTTGCCTTCAGCTTTTCTATACCAGCTAAATCGACTTTGCCTGTTTTTCTGCAGGCGGTCTTTCTCTCGCCTGCAACTTGGGTTTTAGCTGGCCTTCGCTTCCACTGACTTTGTTGCCTGACACCTGGACAGTTCTCAGTCCGACTGAATCCATCAGAAAAGAAGACGTATTTCGACAAGGACAACCTTGGCCTGGCGGCGATCGTGCGCACTGCTCTTAATTAAATAGACCCCAACCCAGCGCTCACACAGCCACACACCAACAAGCGCTCAAGGTATTGGACTCGTGAAACGTGCAACCGATACTGACAAACCCTTTTATAATAACAAGATAAAGCAGAAGGTATGAAATGGGAAGAAAAATTGTTTGAAACCACCAAATTTTGTTCGAAAAATCGAACATTGTAAAAACCGCTCAATAGATATAAAGACGGAGATTCAAGGGTGAATGGTTACATTTCAATGAGTTCATAGTACGTTATACCTGGATGGAGGAATATGAAGAGACTAGAGGAAGCCCGTGCTATGCACTGGGCCGGTCACATTTCCCGGGGCACATTTTTCGGCACCCTTCTCGATGGCTTGTCAGATTGATCGACCATTCATGCTTGGCTCCTGTTTGGCTGCAGGTAGAATGGGAGAGTGCATTTTCAATGCGGTCGCGAGGAGGGGAGAAATGGTTTTCCTTTTATTCTTCCTTTTATAGATCTTTAGCTGGTAAAGAAGCATTGCAACAAATTTACTACTAGGCTTAACTGACTTGTGTAGATCGTACTTACTAGGACGAGCAAAAGTTGCTATAAAACATTAGTTTTTCTTTTTTCTTATTTTCATATTACACACCAATTCCTGAATATGAAGCAAACTATTCATAATACAAACATAGAAGCAGGTAAAAGAATCCAACACTGGTCTTTACGAGTACCTCCGGATGGATTTGCCGCCACGCGCGAGATTTGCTGTAGAAATTATAAAAGATCCACTTGCATTGCATTGCATTGCTTCGTCTTTAGAAACTCATCCGTTGTTGAAAATCCTTATAATGGAAATTTTATATTTCCACACAGAGATGACGTAAACTCCTTAAATTTTTTTCATATGAATATTCGCACCCTTAACGGTAACTTTGATCAGGTATTAGTGTTTTTGGTAACCACGAAATGTAAGTTTTTTGGAATTGTTTTAACTGAAATTTGGGTAAACAATGAAGAAAATAGTCTTTTCAAAGGATTTAACGAGCGTTAACCACTCCTGGTCATCTGCCCGCAGCCCTAAGGCCCTATGTCTGCAACAGCTAGATTCCCAGGCGGTCACCCACCCAAGTATCAATCCAGGCTGGAAAATAGTCTTTTTCAAATTGATGGCAACAATGCATATTTTTACTGTGGCCCAAACAAAAGGGCTGGTGGTCTGGCAGTTTACCTACCTGAAGGAATTAAAGCAAATCTCTCACACACTTACTCTGACAATGCTGATTTTTTAAAATATACTTGTAAGACTGAACATTTTAATTATGAAATGTTGTCAGTTTATCGCTATCATGATGGAAGTCTGAGCAAGTTCATTGCTGTGCTATCCGACATTGTTGAATCCATAACTTGTCGCGATGTCATTGTTATTGGCGATTTTAATATAAACTTAATGTGCGTTGGGGTGTAACAGGCAGTGGAACTTTGTGTGCAGTGGCAGGCGGTGTAGCTCTGGAACTCTAGGTGACTTTATCCATATTGAGGCCAGTGAGGTTGTGTTAGTGGTGGTGTATGATTAGGTTAAGTTAGGTTTAGGTTTAGGTTTAAGTTAGTAAAGAGTGTACGGCTTTGAGGCCTTTTAGACTCTAATTAAAGAAACAAGAAACAAGAATATAAACTTGAAAGAATCGAATGCAATCGTAAATATTTATCTCGGCAATTTTCTGGTGAACGGTTTTGTTTCTTTTATGAACGAGTATACTAGAGTTACTGCTCTCAGTAAATCGTGTATTGACCACCATTTTGTTAAAAGCAATGATTTCGACAAATACAAATCGGCATTAGTTAAGTTACACATCACTGATCACTACGCACTGGCCCTCAATTTTAAAACGGCTAATAATACTACAAATAAAGAAGATTAAAATTAATCTTGCTAAATTAAATGAATACCTTTTGTCTGGTCTCTTACGAGATACTAACGCAAATACCGCAATGACAACTTTTGTTGAAACCCTACAGCACAATATTAAGAGGGCTACGTTTAATGTTGTCGCTTCTGCTAAAAAAAATAAAATAAAAAAATTAATCCCTGGATGATGACTGCGATTTTAAACTTTATCAGAACCAAAGACAAATTCTACAAACGTATGAAAAAACATCCCCTTAGTCAAGTTTACCGTGATGAGTTTGTGAAATACAGGAATATTCTAATAAATGCAATCAGAGCAGCAAAGGCTAGCCACAACCAGGAAAAAATGTACAAAGCAAGTGGCGACTGTCGTAAACAATGGAATATTTTGAATGAAATTACTGGGTCCAAAAAAAAGTAGCACATACCCCGACGAAATTATTGTTAGAGGAACTTCAATTCGTCTTGACAATGACGCTAAAACTTATACAAACGAATTTAATAACTTTTTTCCGAACTGGCAAGAATTTGGCCAGCAAGATAGATAAAAAATCGTCTAAGAGTAAATATGTACCACCGTCAACTAATCATTCTTTTTTCATTACTCCTGTTACTGAGCTGGAAATAAATAATATCATCAACTCCCTCGATCTTGGCAAAATTTCTGGTTTAGATGGCATTACTGCAGAGTGTATTAAGTCGGCTAAGCACATTATTGCCCCTATTCTTGTTCATCTTTTCAACCTTTCTTTCACTGCAGGAATTTTCCCTCAAATTTTAAACCAAACTGTTGTGATCCCTGTATTCAAGAAAGGCAATCCCAGCGATCCAAATAATTATAGGCCCATTGCTTTACTTTCTGTTCTTTCCAAGCTACTTGAAAAGGCCATGAAAAACAGGTTTACTGCTTTTTTTGAAAAAAAAAACAACATGCTGCACACCAATCAGTATGGATTTCGAAAGAACTGCAGCATTGAAGATGCTATTCAGAATTTTCTTTCGCGAACTTGTACGGCAATGGACTCGGGCAGCATCGTTGTAGGTATTTTCCTTGTCCTGATGAAAGCATTTGACACCGTAAACCACGAAAGAGTTTTACAGAAATTATATCTTTATGGAGTCAGAGAGTTGGCACATAACTGGTTTACGGACTACTTTTTAAACAGATCGCAATGTATAAAGTCGGGAGTCATTAAAGTGACAGTATTTTAGTGACAACAGAAGTGCCTCAAGGGTCAGTTTTAGGTCCACTCCTATTTCTTGTTTACATTAACGATATTAACGATCTCTCGCTGATGGTGCTGCACTTCTTGCTGCTGACAAAAATAAAGAGCTAGCCTTGTTAGTATTGAACGTGATCTTGTACTTATTGGGGACTGGTTTATTGAAAACCTCCTTACCCTTAACGTAACGAAAACCAATTATGTGAATTTTGCTCTCAAGGAGAGGAACGAAACAGGTGTAGATTTTCTTAAAATGCACAAGTGCTCAATGCAGATAACTTCACCATGTGATTGTCCATCAATACAAAAAGTTAACGAAGTTTGCTATCTTGGTGTCACCTTAGATAGAATGTTAAATTTGAGGAGTCAAATCGCTGCAGTTCTTAATAGACTGCATGCACTATTGTGCAAAATGTATTATTTTAGAAAGCATGTTTCGTTAAAGTTGCTTAAATTATTTTATTTTGCCATGGGACAGTCATACCTTCAGTACTCGATTACATGCTGGGGTGGAACTTTTATGAATGCTGTTGATCCTGTTATCAAGCTCCAAAAGAAAATTGTTAGAGTGATGACTTTCAAAAAAGAGCGTGATAATTCATTCCAACTCTTTCAACAGCTAGGTATGCAGCCAGTCCGCCATCTATATGTTTACAGAGTATTAATTAATTTCCTTAAAATTTAATAAACATGCTACAATTCGTTTTGTAACCAACTACCACACGAGAAGTGAATCTAATAATTTTGTCATTCAGCCTAAAGTTACAAAAGAAAAACAGCATAAATGCAGCGTGCAGCTACTTCCTTGGAAGCAAATTTTACAACAACATACCCAACTACATAAAAGATATTACTCAAATTCATCGTTTCCAGAAATACCTGTTTCGGTGGCTACTGGATATCACTACTGTGGCCCTGGAAAATTTATTTAAAATTATAAGCTGAAAAATAATTTCAGCACTAGCAGTTGTTTTGATTTTCCTTGGGTTCTTTTAAGCATGTTTATTTTGGTTTTACTGTTGTTATTATTTTTTCTACGATGCACCTCAATTTTGCATTTTTTAATAATAATGGTAATAATTGCATTTGCTAAGAATAGTACCTTTGCAGTTGCTATTAATAAATCAGTAAATAAATTAGTAAAACAAATATTAATTTAAAATAGTAATACAAATGGTAATAAAAATGGTATTAAAGTAGGTAATAAAAATTGTAACTTTGCATTTGCTAACGGTAGTAATAATTTTATTTTGCTATAATTGTTATTAATTTTTTTTATATATAATACACCCAAACTTTGCATTGTTGCGTAAGTTGACATTCGTAATTCTTGTGTTTTTTGTTAGTTTTTATTATGGTAGCCAACAAGCCACATGCGAGCATGAGCTCTTGTGGGGTGAGGGCACATGCGGAGTTGTGTACCGTTTGCCTTGTTCAATAAACCAATATTCATTCAAGCGTGTGAACTTGGTAGTAGTAAATTTTTGTAAATATTTTCTGCACTCCCCACAATAAAAGAACCTATAATGGCAAATGGCTTTGTGTTGTTGGTGTAGTGCTCAGTGCCAGTAGCCTTATAGATTGGGATCGTTTACGCGCTACTAAAAATCGGCTTAGCCATCCAAAGGAAATTTCGAATATCTCTTTAATATTTGAAGTAGGAATTTCAACTTCGAACTCGTGCACCAAATCTCCCTTGTAAGACAATATAGCGAACGTTATCGTGTCCAACATACAAACATACAAACAGATACACAAAATCAAAGCTTATTCGACTAATGAGCTTTGAGGTAATAAGCTTCGCTCACACGGCTTAGTAATATCAGTTTATTTATGACTTTATAAAATTACTTTAAAAAAAAGGTACATGGATTACAAACAAAAACTTCAAGTGTGCCATAAAAAGAGGGTTATATGATTGAAGCTTCACTTTACTTGTAAAAATGTACACGGATAAAAGTTTATGAGTTTTAATTTAAATAATCAAATGTACAATATGAGAAAATTGTATCTGTTTAAGTGCCGTTTTTTTGTGGTTTCACGGCATTTTTTTGGTTGGTTTACGACATATTTTTTGGGCTCGTAAAGCATAACAGCACTTAAATAGATGCAATTTTCTGAAATGTACATTTGATTATTTAAATTAAAAATCATAAATTTATATCCGTTTACAGTTTAACAAGTAAAGTGAAACTTCAATCATATAACCCTTTTTTCGCTGCACATTTGACGTTTTTGTTTGT
>JAHWFP010268357.1:2319-27036 GCA_023313725.1 Lithobius niger | reverse complement strand
TAGACAGATTCCATGACCTTCCTGAAAGCCTGAGATACAACGAGCTGAAACATCTTTTTTAGGAGGAAAAGGTAGAGGGGAGGGGGGAACGGGAGAGGAGCACTTGACACACCATTTGCCAAGCAAGTGCCGTCCTTAGACAGATTGTATCAAAATAGCGTATACTTTCCATTTTTATGAAAAATAACAAAAATATTTTACCACCGGTTAGCGCTATAAGCAAATACTAATAGCCCTTGTACAATCGAACTCCCATTAAAAACAATCGAACGTGACCTAACTCAATCTAACATATCTCATTAAGACCAGAGATAGCAGATTATAGAACACTTAGGTATACGGTCAACCCACTCCCTGCGCATACTCAGTCACTTATGCATACTGTTTTCTCTTGCTCGAAACACCGTTTTATTTTTAAAAATATAAAAATATTTTGTATTCTTCATCAGCACAAGGTGACCATCACGCAATTCACGAAGGCCTTCGTTTTTGGACGGATGCGACGTGCATAAAATTTGAGGCAATTAAGGATAAACATTATAATCACCCACATATTATTTTCCGTCAACTTTCTGGGTAAGTAGTGAATTTTGCAGAAACTCTTGAACTCAGTTTCAACAACATAAAGCTTGTGTAACCAAAAGGGAGCGTCCATAAATTACGTAACACTTATGTTATTATTTCTTTATCAACACCCCTGCCCCCTCTCCCCCGTAACGGGGTGCAAAACTTGACAAGACACCCTTCCCTTCTCCCCGTATCATGACGCTCAATTTTTTTCTAGTTGAAATTTAATCCTTACACAAGGAAGTATAGAGGTAAAAACTGCAACTTCAGACTTGTCTATTGTGTATTCTTTGTTTTTTTTATTAAGTAAAACTGGCATCGTACCCGGCTGCGCCCGGGGATTTGTTTGACCCGTGGTTGTTTTCCCAGTATTTGCTCGGTGCTGCCTGATCGTTCACTGCAACAGTCGATTTTTGTTTGTGTAACATTCCCCCGTTCCGCCAATCCTCTCCCTCTCCTCTTGGTTTCCTTCCCTTTCTCCTCTTTGCTGTACGTAGTTGAATGTGGATGGTTATTTGAATTAATAGCAAACACCCCAGAAATTCTCTTTTAGGTTGAGCTACCCCCCCCCCTACACCCACTCCCAGTGTTTCGCTGTGGCTTAAGCGATACGTACCGTGTGAAAAAGAAGTGTGCATGACGTCATGTAATACTTGCCCTTGAGATTACCACGGTGTTTAGTTAGAAGGATAATTGTTAGAGCCAATTGTTAGTCGAGGCAACAATGTGCCAATTTCAGCTTCTTTTCAGAGCAACAACGTCCCAGTTTCAACTTCATGCCAAAGAATTGACACACTCGCACGTTTTCATTGTTCCCCTTCCGGGGGTCGTTGCGGTTGCGTCATTTCTTCTATGAGACTTTGGTTTATAATGTAATACAATCTACATTGGCAGTTTGTTACGTAACAAACATGTTATCTCCTCCCCTTGAAATATTTTGTAACGCCACAAAGACATTCCCTGCCACCTTCAGCGTTACGTAATTTATGGGCGCTACCAAACGGCTCAGTTTTTGTGGTAGCCTTTAAATACGCTTCAACAGCATAGTGCTTATCCAACTGAAAGGGCTCCATTTTGTAGGAGCCTTTGAACTCGGTTTCAACACCATCACGCCCGTGCAACTGAAAGGTCTTAATGTTTTAGGAGAGTTGAACTCGGCTTCAAAGAAGTAACGCTTGTGCAACTGACAGGATTCAATTTTCCAGGAGCCTTGAACTCAGCTATAACAACTTCGTAATGCTTGTGTAACTAAAAGGCACAGTTTTGTAAGAACCTTGAACTCAGCTTCGGCAGCATAATGCTCGTGCTACTGAAAGGTTTCAATTTCGTACGAGCCTTGAATTTAGTTTCAGTAACATAATGCCTGCGCAACTGAAAGGTGTCAATTTTACAAGAGCCTTGTATCCAGCTTCAGCAACAAAATGCTTCTGCTACTGAAAGGGCTCAGTTTTTTTTAGAGCCTTGAACACAGTTGCAACAACATAATGTTTGTGCAACTGAAATGCTAATTTCAGCGCATGAACGTAAGGCTCGGTGCTTGAAATAGGCCTAACAGCTTTTAATATACACTCAGTGCTTGCGTGCGAGCATTTATAATTATTGTCGAGCAGGTGAAGAATGCGCAAGCTTTGGTGTTGTCAAGCGCCAAGAAAATATCAACTCTATGTATATTTTTATGTGCCTCATGACGCTTGCAAGCATTGTTGAGTTGCATGCTGAGAATAAGAAAATAGCGACATGAATTGAATATGGCAGCCCAGTCAGTGCCAAAAGAAAGAGAAAAGTTGGAGTCTTAAAAGGTTGCATGAGAAGAGAAATTGCCAAAAATCTTTTTTGCAGTGGCGTCTACCCATGTGGCGCCGAACCACACCGTTTTAGAAGTATGATGATGTGACACAAAACAGATAGATGGTAGTTGGATCCGGCATGTGTGCTCACTCCCACGCACATGATTCACTAATCCAATGGACACAGCGTGATGGTGCACAAATTAGTCCACTTGCTTTGTTGCTAGAGCAAGCATACCACATCGAACGAAACGTAGCTGCAGCCCTTAGAGTTAGTTACTCTCGTTCCTACGAAACTTTATGTACTGGCTATTCCTGACGTATCATCTTCTTAACATTATAAACCAATGTCTCATAGCGGAAATGAAGCAACCGCAACGACGACCCCCGGAAGAGGAACAATGAAAACGTGCGAGTGTGTCAATTCTTTGGCTTGAAGGTGAAACTGGGACGTTGTTGCCCTGAAAAGAAGTTAAAATTGGCACATTGTTGCCTCGTCTAACAATTTGCTCTGCGCGGTCATCGCAAAGGCATGTCTTAAATGACGTCATGTACGAAGGACAGTTATTTTTCGCACGCTAATGGGAGTGGGGAGGGGCCTGAACGGGGAATGCCCGTTGGTGGGGCAGTGCTTATGTTAAAGCCACTATTTGACCAAACTAAGCGTAACGGTGCCTGCCTGTTGCAGTGAACGAACAGGTAGCACCGAGCAAATACTGGGAAACAACCACGGGTCAAACAAAACCCCCGGGCGAAGCCGGGTACGATGCTAGTTCATTATAAACAGCACTCAATACAAACTAATAGAACAGTGGTTTCCATTCCTTTCTACATTACAGGTGTCACAGCCACGTTGGACGAAACACCGAAGAAAATGGTCAAGTGGTCTCTATAGGTGAACACTGCACAAGGGTACGTTCATTTCAAATCGGATTACGAAGCAATTTTATTATGCCTTTGAGTACTGGGGAATAAGCTATCTGACAAACTATATTGTAGTTGTAAAAGTAGCGGAGTAATGGTGTAATTGAACGATTTGGCAAACTGTCGATGAAAAACTAGCCTAAGTAACGATGGAGTAGTAAACGACCTAATGACCAGTAAGTGATAATACAGCCTCTATGATAACGTGGGTAATCGATCTGGTGATTTGAAGGTAAAGGCATTGTTTTTTGATCAGCGTCTTTTGGGTTTTTCGATCGGCGTCTTTTGGGTTTTTCGATCAGCGTCTTTTTTACCCAAAAGACGCTGATTGAAAAACCATGGTAAAGGTAACTTTAAATTTAAACTCACCCTTATCATAGTATAAAATAGAATTCAAGTAGGATTATAACAACATCCAAAATTTGTTCATCCAACTCTTGCCAAGCAACTCCATTTGAAGCAGCCTTCACCTCAGTGAATGCAGTTACAATGACTGTAATTATTAAAAAGGCAACTTTGTAATGAAGTTAGTAATAGATTCTATTCCTTTATCTGAAGAAGTAACATTTTAATGAAGGTAGTAATCGATAAAACTATCTTTGTAATAAAGTTGGTTACCGATATGACGACCTTCTAATTAAAAGTTAACTTGTTGGTAATCAACCAGACGGCCTGCAGATAAAAATGCAACTTTGTAACGAAGTCGGTAATCGATATGGATGTTCTGTAGATGAAAATGTAACTTTTTAATGAAGTTGGTAATCACTATGGCAACGAATAGATGAAAAGATAACTTTGTAATGAAGTTGGTAGTCGGTTTGAAAACTTGTAGACTGGATAAAAGCCAACTTCGTAACGACTATCTGCACATCTGAACATCTGCAGATGAAATGGTAACGTTGTGATAATGTTGACCATCGATTTGACCACCTGCATACATGAAAAGACAACTTTGAAATAAACTTTTTGCTCGATCTAATGATCTTTAGATGAAAAAAAACCCTTTTTAATCCTAACACGACAAACGGGGATCTTGCGGGACCCCCAAGAGTAGTATTTCGCAAAATTGTATCACCAAACATTTTTTTAACAACCAATTTTTTTGGATATTGTTTTCCAGCGTATTTTGAACATTTCCAGAGACCTTCAACATGATCGAGGTTTATTCAAAAATTTAGGCTTTGTGGAACTTTGCCGTAGGATGGTGTTTAATGTAACATGAAAGTAAGCTGCAGCCCTCTGTTTGGCAAAAAAAATGGTTTTATAACATAACGTAGCGGAGCAACACGAGGTAAAAGGGGTCTTTGTGCTGGAAGAAGGAATATCGGCCAATAAAAACCTTGGGTCAAGCTGGCCCGAAAAGAAGCTGGCAGCAAGCGCTGACTCGAGACGAATTTAGTAGTGTGAAATGGTGAGCGTACTTCTGTTGAATGACGAATTTAGAAGTATAAAACGAGTATATTTATCTTCGTGCAGATAAAAAATTTAAAGTTGGAAGTCGATCGATTGACCTGTAGTTGAAAATTTAACCATGTAATAAAGCTGGAAATCGATGTACCCTGTAGGTGAAAAGATTAATTTATAATGAAGTTGGTAATTGATCGGACGTTATGGAGATGAATGTCTTGTAGATAATTTTGTTAGCGTAAATGCCCTCATTTTGTTAAGAGCCAAACTGAAAAAAGAAACTGAAATAAACACGAAGTAGACGTATTAATCTGCACCGGAACTCAAAGCCGAAACTCAAATCAGTTTTAAATAATTTGCATATTCGAATTGCCAGTAGTTTTGAACTTCACATTCACCTACACAAATGCGGTATGTGTACTTCGAACTTTCAGAACGTAAACAATAAAGAAAATGTGAACTTTCATTCTTTGTAGTTTGACTTGCAGCACTGCAAACTGGCCCTATTACGTGTTCCAAAAATATAAACTGGTTTCATTTTTTTGTGATAGATATTCCATTAACATTTTATAATATTCAGGTTGGAACTATCGCTCACGAAGTTGGCCATGCCCTTGGCTTTCATCACGAGCAAACTCGCCCTGACCGAGACGAATTCGTCAAAGTGCTCGAACACAACATCAAGCCCGAACACTTAAAGAATTATGACATTCACGAAAGTATTAACAGTCACGGAGTTCCTTACGACCTGACGTCTATCATGCACTATGCCCTGGATGTAAGTGATCTAATACCAAGAATTTATAGGGTCTGGAGGAAAATTTGTGACTGAGACTCATACTGAAACGTCTTGGATACATTCACATTAGTTCAGTCATAGTTCATAGAGGGCGCCACGTGTTTTACGTGGGCATTTCTACTCAGTTTTTAGCCTAAAATTAAACTGAACTAAACGAAACTAGCTTATATTTAATTATTATTTAGCCTAGCTTAGTTGTAATTTAGTTTACTTTAGATTTGGGCTGAAAAATGAGCAAAAATTACCAGATAGAACACGTGGCGCCCTCTGACTCTGACTGAACTAATGAGGACGAATCTAACGTGTTTCAATAGGGACTTTTTAGAGTTACAAATTCTCCTCCCAAACCCTATAAATTCTTGCTAATACTAATACTAAAGGAAAATTGGAAATGAGCCGTCAGCAAAAATCATTCGCTAGAATAACGTCGTACTGTAAGCCATCATTCTTCACTTACGTTTCATTCACGTGACGCGACTAGGATTCGAACTGGAGAACCAGACCATCTCCAGGTCACCGCCGTATCACTTTTGCCGATATGTCACTGCTCAGGAGATGGGCTGGTTCGAATCCGAGTCACGTCACGTGAATGAAACGAAGTGCATAAAAACGGCGTACTGTAAATGGTTATTATTATAGTGTATGATATTTAGCTGGTTGCTTACTCCCAATTTTCCTTTATATTATTTACAGCGATATATATCTGTTTATTTATACTAATGCTAAAAAATAACTAATTGCAACTAATTTTACTGCTTAGTTGATTACTTGACATTGATCCAAACCTGTGTCAGCAGTAATTTTAGTAGACAGACAGAACAGAAGGAAAACAAAAAGTAGGTCTATGTCAATTTCAACTTCCAAAAGCACGTTAAATAATTCCAGTAATAATGTTACAAACAGTAGATTGTTTAAGAACGAGTATAGTAATTTTATCGTAAGTTGAAAAGTCTTACTTCATACACTAGGTTTGGAGGAGGCAACTTAGTGCCAGCAGCATGTAAATTATTTACATTCTAATTTGTTTTCATTATTATCCATTAGCAAGTTTGTATACTATTCCCGAAAATTAAATACAGATGCAAAGTCTATTACTTTGGTGCTCCAGTACCAATTAGTACATTCTTCCTTTGAATATGTGAGGTGCATTGGAATAAACAGTAACGTAATGTGTTTGCCACCAGGTTTTTGGAAGGTTGTGGATTCGGAAATTGACTTATCTTTCGTTTACTCTTGGAAGTTGCCTTTGTAAAGTAGGCTATACCTACATACAAATGTGTGATTGATACAATTACTTGCCACTTCTACACTATCCTTATCTAGGATGGTAGGTATTCTTGGGTTTCAATGCCGAATGTCATAAGTCACAAAAATCCTTAAAATTAGTGAAGCAAGAAAAATATTATTTAAGGATAGGAGTGAATGAACAACAAGGATTCAAGAACTCAAACTGATTCGACGTACTCTGTCTAGCCTTTTCACCAAATTAGCAAAACTTGGCAAAATTTAAGCCAACAATTTAAATAAAGTAATGACTGGTGCATAGACTGGACCTGGCAGCAGCCTTGTTAGGTCTGCAAACCTTCTGATACGCCTAATGAGTTATCATTACGTAGCCTACAAGTTCACGACTTCATAAAATTTCTTATTAGTAGGATGCAAACTGTAGTATAACACTTCGCCGAACTGAGTGATGTACGCTAAGGCAGTGACTTATTGGTGTTCAACAATAACGAAACTGTTTCAAGCTAACGATAACGTGTAGTACTAACATGAACTACAGCTAAGCTGAAGCCAACATCAGTTACCGGCCATGCTTAAAAACGTGTCACTAACGTGTGAATTTGAAGATTATTTCTTTAATGAAGCTTAAAACTCTTTTTTTTTTCGTTATTTAATAATTTATATATATATAAAAAAATTAGAGATGGCTCAGTGGGCAGAACCTAATCTTTTGTCTATTTATTTAACTATATATTCTTGAGGAAAGATTGTACTGTGCTGTGCATGGAAGCCAATCAACAAGCCGTCATGATGGCTTAGTGTGAGAAGCCCAGTCTAGTGGCTTGTTGAAAACGAGATGATCAATATTACCTTTCAACATCAGGATCATAATTACTCTGAGTCTTACTAGAGGCGTTGAAAATATTAGAATAGAAAGGGGAGAGGAAATCTAAGGGTTCGAACCAGGTAACCTCCAGTCATGTTGGAGGCTAAGGTAATGTCCAGAATCAATCACATAACTGCTGAAATAGTCTAGTAATCTCGTACACCTTCCTGATGTTGCAAGGTAATATTGGCAGTTGCTGATCATCTCGTTATCAACAAGGGGGGGGGGGGATTGAGGCTTAATGGCGCGTCGACAGCTTGGTCAACAAGCCACTGGATTGGACTGCTTACACTCAGCCATAATGACGGCTTGTTGATTGGTCTTCATGCACAGCATAGTACAATCTTTCGTCAAGAATATGTAGTTAAATAAACAGACGAAATATTAGGTTCTGCCCAATGAGCCATCACAACGGCTTGGTCGTTGCCCAACATGCACAACATAATACCATCTTTCGTCAAGAATAAATAGTTAAGCAAATAAACAAAAGACTGGGTTCCACTACCATACAGCCATCATGATGGCTTGGTGATTGCCCTACATGAACAGCATAACACTATATTTCGTCAAGAATGGATAGTTAAATAAATAAACAAAAGACTGGGCTCCGCTACCGCTCAGCCTTCATGATGGCTTGGTGATCCTAGAGAGTGATTACGTATCCTAGACGTATCCTAGAGAGTGATTACCACCATATAAATTTGATGCACGTGGTTGAATATCAAAGGAAAGATATTTTAGATTTGCATGTACTTCGGTTGACACGCTTTCTTGTCGGTTTAGTAACATACTTTTTTTTTACTTTATTTCAGGAATTTACGAAGAATAAACTGAATACAATGGTGCCATTAGATGTCACAAAGACATTCCTGATTGGTCAGAGAAAAGCTCTTAGTTTTCTCGATGTAAAATTGGCCAACAAGATATACAACTGCAGCGGTAAGAAAGTTCAGCGTATTCCACTGTCCTCTTCTCCCAGAACAGGGCGGTTTTACCAACCCATTGATGAAAAAAATCAAAATTATATGAAGGAAGGTGATTAGGACATCCTTCCATAGAGAATTGGGCCGGTAAGCCAGTGAAGGGTGATTTACAAACAGAAATAACCACACCCAAAAAATGCAGGTCGTAATGGGATTTCTTCACAACTTTGCCGATAACAGCGAGGTATGAGAACTTAAGTGAAATTCTGACAAGGGTTCTGATATAGGAATACTCGCATTTTGAAGTAATATTTTTTGATAGATTGAAGTAGGAGTGGTGTGGGTTGCTTTGGACAAAATGTATTGTGACAATTATTTTTATTGAGGGCTAACTTCGAGACCATCGGGCACTGCTTTTCGGAAATTGCAGATAATTGTAGAATTTCAGACCAAGTTGGTCTAATTTGTACTTTAGTGCTTTCATCAGCGAGTACATTACAGACTTACAGCTAAATATTACTGGCTTATTTAAAGTTAAATTAACTGAGCAAAAAACGGCTTCGCCGTTTAGAAAAAAAACATTAGAGTTCGTATCCCCATACTCACAGCCCTGAAGGTACACGAATAAAAACGGATTACAGTTCACTCGAACGCAAAGAACTATGGTTTGTGTTCATTTTGTAGCGTTTTGCTGTTTATGGCGTCTATTTTGTGTGTGTTTGTGGGTTTACGTTTTGCGAATTGGAGTACGAATTATAGTTCGTTGCGTTCGAGTGAACTCTAGTCCGTTTTTATTCGTGTACCTTCAGGGCTGTGAGTACGGGGATACGAGCTCTAATGTGTTTTTTTTTTTATAAAAGGCGAAGCCGTTTTTGCTCAGTTAATTTGTTGGCTTTTTTTCGCTTCCATTTTATATGTGTCCACTGTCCACCGATTTTTGTTTTCGAAAAAACGGAAAATTAGAATGGATACTTATGTTTAGGTTCCGCCTTAGGTTTGTCCCATGACTATTATTTGATGGCAACATTAGCGTATTTCTGGATTTAGCACGCGTCATCTCGATGAATAGTCGATTCTGGATTGTTTCAGTATCGTGGCAACAATCGCGGAAACAATTCAACTGGCTTCCCGAAGCCCACATTGAAAAAGTAAATAAGTCACTCAGTCATGTCGGCCGCTCAGGCCTCAAAATTCAAGACTTCGCACCCTACGGTTTAAAACTTGAAGCTTTAAGGAAAAGTCAAGACCTTTTAATTTTGGTTCTCCACAACGAGCTAGCTAACTCAAACAACGACAATGTTATTGTGCGCCTCGCCTACTGTTACCCTATTGTTACATGTTGCATCATTGTAACATTTTGACATTGTTAGCCGCTCCGCCGCCTCATCCTGTCCAATTTTCTGAAATTCTCGTGAGCAAACGAACTCTTAAGTGCTAATAAACACAGATGAAACCTGTTTCAGTTGCGTCCTGCACTTAATGACCAGTATATACGTATCTGTATTAGTGTGCGTGTTAAATACTGTATATGACTGTTTCCTTTCAAAGCCAGGGTGTCAGGCCTTAATGGTCGGAATGGGCGAGGGTTTAATTTTAATTGACACAGAAATGTGTTTGTATCTGTGTACGTGACATTTTATTCGACAGGTCTGACATGTTACTTTACCAGCTATTCCTAGAGGAAGCAGGGCTAATTTTAAAGTCCCCCACACATGGCAAGCTTTAGGGGGGGGGTCCCATGAGCACAGCAGCGATGACCAAAAAGGACGCATGTTGGAATCAAGCCCCCATCCAAAGGCTGAGAATCGTCCTATAACTTTTACGAACAATTGTGTGGTCTTTCTATGGAGGTTAAAAATTTTGATTTAAGAATTGTCATGTAAGAATTTTTTAAAGAATTTTGAGCTGCTTTGCGGTGAAAAAAATTCTTTTGTATTGCACTTGTGATGTAAAATTTACCTTTTTTGGTTTTTTTTTTAACAATTCAGATCACTGCAGCGTTAAGCCATCTTGCGAAAACGACGGTTTTGTGGATAAAAATTGTGAATGTCAATGTCCACCAGGATTCGAAGGAACGTACTGCGAAACGCAACTGCCAGTAGAAGGTAATAAAATGCTTATAGGCAAAGTAAGCCCCGGGTCATAGACAATCGCATTCCAATGTGATGGCCGAAAAACCCAGAACAAGCTGCTAGCATGCCATGTGAACGTCAGTTTGCTCACAACTTCCATGCTTAGGATTAAGGATGGAAATTTTCGTGAAAAATAAAACTGAATATATATGCTGAAATATTTCTGGAAAAATTGGGTAAAACTGGGAAAATAGAGAGAAAAAATGAAACTTATTTTTAGCAAGAATGATTACGTATACCTAACAAAAACTAAATTAACATTATTTTTTATGAATTAAGAAACAGTAAACTTAAACATGAAGTATTAACACTTTAAAGGTAGTAACCAAAACGAATTGAAGTCCTGACGGCTCTATTTCAGCCATCCTTCACGATGTCCTGTTAATCAGTTTCATCACCAGAGTCACCAAAGACATGTCGCTGGCAAATCCTCTGGTCACAAACACAAAAGAAAATAGTTTTGTATTTGTATTCTAACAAGGTTGCCAAAAAAAATTAGGCCAAGAAAATTTGAATACCAACGTCAGAATATCTATGACATACAGATGGACCCTCTCTGGATGGGTGCAGCTACAGCATAGCCTTGGTATTAGACTCGACTCAATAGCCATTTTTCCAATATTTTAAATTCATGTCACTCCTTTGAGAGGCCGAACCATTCTCAACTTGATGCCTCTTTACCAGTTTTTGGCTTTATTTTGACATTTTGTGTGTTTTTCGTAAATTGGACGTAGACACAATTTCTGTTTTGTTGTTGTTGTTGTAATATCTTAGAATAATGAACAATGACACAAGTTGTTCCAACCAAGAACCAAGACCAAGAACCAAGACCAAGACCAAGAATTCCAACCAAGAACTAATGGCAATGCAGGAGTGCTGTGAATTTTCAAACATATCTTTCTGTTTTTTTTTTGTTACAGAGCCACTATGTGGAGGAGAAATAACCGAGGCAACCACAATAACAACACCCAACTACCCAAACAATTACCCGAAGGATATTACTTGTATTTGGCAAATCCAAGTATGTATGCATCACATACTCCTTTAGTTTTAATTGTACCTTGGAGTAATTATCTCACTTCGTTACGGGAGGCACTTGCTCCTACCCAAAGCAACAAACATCTGGCGACCGTCCCGCTGCATGATCGTGACATCATCATCACCTACGGTATCACGTGGTCCAGCCGTAGCTAGCTTGAAGCTAAAGCAGGTTAAACACGTTATGATCGTGGTATCAGCAGGCTACAGCAATGAAAGTGTTGTAAAACTTCACTACACTTATGCACGTTGTATATTGTCAGGAACCAACGCAGCAGAACGATGGTGGGTTCTGGGGATTTGCTGTGTCATCCAGTTTGGACATCCAGACGGCACAGAACGGGTTTTATTTGGTGTATAAGTCAGTAGTCTCAGATATAGCGGTTCCAGGCAACTATCTCAATATTGTGCTAACTTGCTGTGATATTTGGCTACACTGGAAACCATCAAGAAGTCCAATGTTGATGACTTTTCTCACTGACATTTATTTATCAATAAATAATTTTTTGTCGCATCAAACGTAGCAAAATCCACTGTGTGTCGTTATCAATTGTCAATTCAGCATTCGTAACTGGTTACTAAGGTCAGTGCTTAAGAAACCATTCCGATTTGCTTTCCGACTAACTACTTTGAAACCGTACCTATTATAACCCTAAATATAACCAATTCATTAGCTTACTTACTTAGGGCTTTACCCGTAGCAGTTTAGTTAGCTAATCTTGTTGATGTCCAGTTAGGCGGTCAAGTAAACTAAAACACATCTTGGTTAAAATCCAATGAACTGAAACAATGAATCGTCTACAAAACTACCTTATGCTTTATTTTCCTCAATATTTAAAGTAGTTAAAATATTTAATACTAGCTGTACCCCCGGCGTAACATAACGCCGGCTAGCTGGTTCCCGCATACCTCAGCGTAACACTGTAGTGGGCCCAGGTTTCCCCTATTGTGTGGTCTGAATATCCCCATCTCTGCTCCCTCTTTGAACCCCTGCTGATTTGTGTTATGGAAGTAAATGTTTATTTTTAATGGAGGAATTTTCTCTGTTCTGATACCAAGCCCAACAAACGCGACAACGGTTGTGCATGCAGTGATTGTTACTCAACCAACTTTGAAACTCTTCCAAGTCGGCTCTTAAGAGCTAGATTTCTTAATGCAATATGTCGAGTGTTATAGGCCACATGTTTGTTTGACATTGTCGGTCGCTCGCCCTTTTTCATTATACACCCTCTTTCGACTTAATTTATTCGGAGCCATGGCCCTGAGCCGTACGCCCCATCTATGGTTATACATACAACCTACACTACACTACACTGCACACTACACTGCACTAAACTACACTTTACACTGTGCTACACTGCACTACACTGCATTATATCCCTATTCACATCTTACACTTTACACTGCACTGGACTATACACCGCACTACACTGCAGCACACTGCATTACACCACACTACGCTTGAAACACTGCACACTCGTCACAACCACCATGGCACTGCACATCCTGGAGCGGCTTGCCTTCTCTCTCCCATTTAGGGAAAGTTCCAGCAAGCCTCACTACACCAGCATAGAAAGCACAGACTTCATATGGGAAAGGTCCGGACTTCATCATTGGCACCTAGTCACTCCTCTTCTATCCCATACCAGCATCACTGCAGCACCACACAGCCTGTCATCTCTGCTACATTGGTGACCTTCAAACCATCACCGTGTACGTTGCAAAGAAGCCCGAGGGAACTGGAGCGCACAAATCCCCGCTACACATCAATCCCCGCTACACGACACAATTTCGCGACCCTCTTCAGCCGAATATATGGTCGGTCACCACCCTCTACTGATAGTAATTCCTGCGTCGTGGACATTGTTCGCAACCAGGGAGCCAACAACACCCTTGCTGCGACATACTTCCTGCAATGCCAGAGGACATGATCAGGACTTTCATCAACTAGACACACTGGGCAGAGCGGCGTGCCAACCCAACCAAACCTAAATCTGTGGGAGCGAAGTAAAGTATGCCCTATTCTAAGTCGAGACAGGACCTTCGCATCCCGGTACGACAACCTATCCAACAGGGACTTAACTGCACACACCCTCTTTCATTGTAGTGCATAATAATGATGAATTTGCTTGCCCAACCTAAGCGTATTATATATATAGATTGTCAATTCCAATCTCTGCATCAACTCGTTTTATTGGTTGATGCAGTAAAATAATGGTGTCATTTGGCAAAAAAAAAAACGCTAAAAATGGTGCTATCTGTAAACATACGCCGCACATACTCCACTTGATCAATGTCCTTGGCAAGATGGGACGACAAAACAGGGGTTGCATATTCCAAAATGGGGCTGCCAAACACGCAAAAAGCCGAAAACAAGGTCTGACGACCTCCAGATGTAAAGCTCATTTTAATAATCGCTGCTCTGTCTAGCCACTTTAACTACATTAATGACGAGTAGTTTTTCTTGTTTGGAATTACTTCGAGTTCAATTGAATGCTACCCACCAGGGTTAGAATATGTTTTTATGGTGTTCTTTGTTACATCAGGGATAAGTTGTTTGAAAGGTTGTTTTTGTGCGCTGCCAATATTCATGTTGTACGTAGAAACCAGACAGCCTGACAGAAGGAAACAAAAAATGCATCATCTCTTGTCGCTATCTGTATATGCCATTTTTTTTTTCTTTTCAGGCTCCTAAAGGCAAACACGTACGTGTGCACTTCCATCATTTTGATCTCAAATACCACGAAACCTCAAAACATAAATGTGGATGGGACATTCTCGAAGTACGAAGCCAAAAGCATATTTACGACGGTGAGAAGTAAGTCACATTTATTGGTAATCTGTTTTTAAAAGACAATTAAAGCGATTTATACTTGGATATTGTAATAATAATTGTTTTAAAAATTCCTAAAATAATTTTCTTAGGTGTGAAGGTAACTTTGAAATAAGAATGAAAATGGTTTATGCTATTGGTTTAAAAACTGTAATTTCTCTCAAATTCAGCAATTAAAATTATCCAGAAGAATTAACTTGATGCTGCAAACCGCATTTCTCTTATCTTATCCAGTCATCATGTTATCGAATTTTAAGGTTAAATGCCATTTACGACATTCAGATTGGGAAAATCACAATATCGCTACCATTCTTAGTAGAGGTACCAATTACCGATACCAACTTTTATCAAACCATACCGCAAACCCTGCATTTTTTCCCCGTAAAATAATTATCCGTTCAATTAGTCAGCCACCCGATTGCCACTAGCCATAATCCCCGAAATGTTCGCACAAATTTGTCAAATTTATAATAAAGTCATTAAATGCAATGTTTAAAAAATGCAATATTTCCACCCCACCTACCCAAAAAAATCACAAGGATTTGGAAAGATTTGGAGTTGGAGTTGGAGTTGGAGTTGGAGTTGGATTTGGAGTTGGAAAGAGCACCAACTTGTTTGGTTAAAATTCTCCCACTTAATCTACAAACCTAAGTTCAGTCCAGTATTAATTCAGATGTCACAAGTTTTGCAATACTTGCATCCATCTAATACGCACTTTTTTTTTCTGTAGATATTGCGGAGATGAACTGGATGACCAAATCCTTACGTCAGATACCAACAAAATGAATCTTTTATTCAAGTCTGAATACGATAGTAACACAGGATTTAAAGCTACTGTCAAATTTGTCTAAATAGATCTAGGATAACTTTCGGTCGTACAAATTAGAGATGCATGAGGGAGAAGATTGCCTTGCATTACAATGTAAAGACTTCATCAAATTCTGGACGAATAGTGATGCTGAGCAGTGAGCGAATAGTGATTGTGTCATTGAGAAGACGTGGATGATCGTGCTGGCTAAACATTCCACGATTCAACATTCACGCCGGCCAAGGATGATAATAGTTAACGTGATGACACTATTACGGAAAGTGAACAGTATTTGACTGGCCTTATCAACGTAGATCTGTTAGGCGGCTTGCGGATTAGTCTATTAGAAATCCAGTACTACTGCTGGATTAGATGCAACATTTTGTTTGCTTAGGTCCTTGCCTCATTAGCAGGGATACTAACATATCATTTTTATTCCGATCTGATTCGATCCCATACTGAGGCAAAACAGTGGGATACCTTTACTGACTCTGACTATTTTTCTGTATATTTTAAAATGCGAGCTAAGCCAGAGCCGACAAATTGGTTCTGTCTAGTCGGCTCTGGCTAAGCAGGCTTTCGATATACCACCTTATTTTAAGCTAAAGAGACACTATTACGAAAAACTCAGTTTCGTGAATATTTCATTGACACTTGTCTTGCATTTATCAAGTGTCTTCATGGCCTTATTTTTGGTTTTCCGTGAACTACGACTTAAGCTTTCAACTTGAAGTTAGCACCATTTGAAAGCTACGGAGGGGAAACGGTTAGTATGGTGTATTTCAACATCAAAATCGGTCAATTTGTTAAAATGATATCGAAAATATTTGCTGATCAGCTCAGCCCTCATTAATCAACAAACTGACGTAGATCGGACTGTTACGATTGCAAGGAAGATTGTGTGGCTTGTTCACTAAAGAACATTCATTTTGATGCCCTTAGCAAGCAAGGGGAGTGGGCAGGGATCAGCAGGTGTGCAAGAGTGTTACAAGTGGAGTGGAGCGGGAGGGGAACAACTCTAGTGCTCAAGCCAGGTATACAATCACAGCCGAGCTAGATAGGTTTTGCAGTGAAGGTTGTACCATGAGAACTCTCTACTAGCCTATTGATTATGATGCTTTAGTTCACTATCGCTTCGTACAGTGGCAGGCCTAACACGGTAGAATGGATGAGTCCATTTCTGCAACATGGAGGTTCCCCTAAATGACAATGATATAATAGCAGTTAACAAGTCTTATTTCCACTTTCTGTCAAAATGGCGTTGATAAGAGGTCAGATGTTAGTGTCCAACGTTCATTTATTCCATGCTATGGCCATGGTATGGGGCAAGAGGCAAGGTAGCCCATGTGCTAGAGGTCCTGGGTTCAATCCAGACCTTAGCCACCCCTTGTATTTTCGGGAAGAGAACGACCCTATGCTGCCTCGTGCTCTGACTATTGCGGCACGTAAAAGATCCTAGGTATTTCCGATTGAATTACCTAGAAAAATTGCCCCTCTCTCCTTCTGGCACCAAGGCTTCAGCTAGGAGCGCATCAAAACTATAACTGCAGCTACAGCAATGGCCACGGTTATCTATCAACCATGAAGGTCCAAGAGGCCCTGTGGAAATTGTTCCTTCAACCATGAATTCTGATAGATGCCACTAGCCAATATAAGCATAAGTAAACAAAATGAACGTCACCGTTGTTGAAACCTTGGCACTGTCGCAACTAGGTCTCAGTTGGAGGTGAGGACGAGTCGACCCTCAGAGTGCTAGCTTGGAGTAATTAATTAAACAGAACGTCGTTACTTTCTTGTTACACTTGCACAGAATGGAACAAATGTGGGATAGCGCAGTTGGGGTGCTCAGTGTGTTCCTGTGCAGCCTTGGTGCAGCAAGCCGAATTCGTTCAGACCTTTACTCCATGTCTCTACAATAGCGTGGAACATTCCGTTCAGTTGATTTTGCCGGAAAAACCATGCTTCCTTTCTATCCCAGAATGCATAGCTCACAGAACGACGAAATTCTGCTCCTCGAGCTGAATTTGTCGGTTCTGCATTCTGTTACGCCAAACCACCATGGCGGACAAGCCAACACTCAACTTTGCCATGCCACTATTTGATCGAAATCGAACAAAATATACATAAATGTACGCTACCACAGCTATTAAACTTACACAGAGTAGTGTAAGACATTTCAGCTAGGCGGTAATCCACTCAATACAGCACGAAATGCTGGTCAGATAAGCGATTGGACCATGTCATTTTACTACTTTTGAGGACGGAGAAGCACGTTTGGGGCGTGTGCTTTATTTGAAAAGAATATGTGTTGCCGCTCTGCGCGCTAGCTTGGCCAGGCAAATGTTTGTTTTATTCTATTCGTTCTTTTCCGCTTTCTGTGTTATCGTATACCTAGGCACAGAGTTCTGCTGGCCTAAGAACAGACGGGAGCACCCAACTCTTCACGCACATTAGGGTGGGTGACCCTGTTTTATATCTGGATGCCTTTAGGCTTATTTATCCACTCACATTTACTGTTTACAGCAAAAACTGTAAACCCATTACCTATGTGCCCTCCCTGGTCTGCATGGAGAGTTGGATTCTTCCGTTTAGTCTTAGGCTACCAGTATTCTACCTTCTGGAGTAGGGGTAGGAGGTGATATCAGGATGCGTGTAAAACGGTCAAGATTATGCAGGAGGTTATCCATCACTATTTGTCCAGGATAACAGCAATAACTCCGTTACAATGTAGAATGGAATCGAGAAAATTAATGAC
Source organism: Lithobius niger (assembly GCA_023313725.1). Classification (NCBI taxonomy): domain Eukaryota; kingdom Metazoa; phylum Arthropoda; class Chilopoda; order Lithobiomorpha; family Lithobiidae; genus Lithobius; species Lithobius niger. The sequence continues at coordinate 8,953 of JAHWFP010268357.1, read as the reverse complement.
AACAATAAACAAATCAGTGTATAATTTTGTGGGCCACTTTGTGCAAAAAATGCAAAAGTGGCACCGTTCGTCAGTTTAAAAAGTATTGATTTGTCCCAAACAAAACTTAAGTAGTTTATGGCCAAGTTTTCACTGTTTAAAAACTATGATATCAAAGCCGTATTCATCACACCGACTTATACTTCAAGCATTAAATAAGGAACTAAATCGTTGTTGTCAATATGTTTGGCTTCAATATCTCGTTTTTAAACAGCGAAAAAGGGGTGCTTTCTGTTTTGGGCAGATATTTATTACAAATGTGTAATTATTATTGGTTTTAATAAAACATCGTAAAGGAGCTTTTGTGTGTGAATTGCCAGTTACTGTTAATTGAATTGTAATGTGAATTGAGTTCATTGCATTAAAAATTGCACATCAACATCCAGTTTGAAACGACATTTTTCCACGTCATTAAAATACAAAAAATTCATTCACTTCTTCACCCCTTGGAAAAACAATTCAAAAAGAATGGTCTAAAAAACAATGGTAGTGACCGGTCTGTATTGAATTTGGGACCTTTGAATCATTAATGCAATCTTTGGATAATGACATCAACATTCTCCCATTACCTAGCTATTTATTATTTACTTATTAGTTTTAATGGTTTTCCTCATAAAGTTCATCACAAGGTAATCTAATCATACAATAACCATTGTCTTTACATCATTATCGTTAATAATGTCTGTAACAACATGGCGTCTGACCAACAAAATGCAGAGTTTCAATTAAACTGGAATGGGAATATGGCTAAAATAGGTAGCATTGCTGCTGTAGGAGGCTGGTAGTCTCTCATACTATGCTGGCCAGCAGTGACTGGCGGGTAATTTGACGCTTGCACTGACCGATCAGATCGAGTTCTTCAAGCAACCAGGCTGGGCTCTGGTTGTCTTTAAAACTCTTAAGAAGTGAAGGCCAACTACAGACTTCCTTAGACCTAAGGTACATTTCAGAGTATCAAAACTTTTGAATATCTCCTTAGGTCCCAGGAATCCTTCAAATAGTTAAGTATACTCGTAACCAGATTTCTACCTTCCAAAAGATGAAAACAAACCCCAGAGCAATATTGGCTTTCTCAAGTTATACACGTCTACGTACGGCACGGTAGTTGACGAAGCTGGGAAGTTCATCTGTTTAGCTATTGCTGCGAATAAAAAAAAAACGTGCCTAGCTAGTGTTTGTCACCACATGATGAACCAGTGTTTGTCACCACTCGCTAAATAGGGAGGAACATTCAACAATTAGCAACTTTCTTTGAGTGAAGAATACTAACAAAAAAGTGCCTGCAATAACACCCTAACACTCAGATTAGCATTGGAAACCGTACTACATACCAGTACATACTGTACTACAAACCGTACTGCAGATATTTCAAGTGCTCCCCGAAATCCTAGTTGAAAGTAGGCTTCTATGTGCTGCTCAGACTTAATCTGATGAAAGTTCACCTGTAATCCATTACCCACACTTCCCCGCCATGAGTCACGCTCATGCTGAGACAGGGTATAGCTTGATAAAGTGACAAAGCGAGATAAAGTGCTGCTTCAGCGACATAAATCACGTGACTTTTATTACCTGGGAGAAGGAAAACGGGTAGGAATTGCCTGCGACAGAACAAAAAAGAGAGAAAGCAAGAAAAAAAGTACAAAAGACTGATACAGGAGCATAATGATAGACCCCAGGAGGCGTGACTGCAGGGTCTCAGGCTTACATTACTTAATGGAAGGAGCATTAAGCATAAATACCTCTTGGTCAGATTCAGGAGGGGGATGCTGATGTGGTGTGTATGCTGAGACTTGGTTGCAGGAGGGCATGAATTCTCAGGAATTTATTCTGGAGTTATACCAAGTGTACAGACGTGACAGAAACTCCGATGGTGATGGTGTCCTTATTGCTATGAAGAAGAGTCTTACTAGCTGGGAGGTGGCCAAGGGTGCTGTATCAGAATCGGTTTGGTGTAAAATTGCAGTTGACCATCGCAACGTAACAATTGGGTGTGTTTATCGACGGGATAAAAATGATTCGGAGTGCATCCCAAACTTGACAAGCCTCATACACTCCATGAAATTGAAAAGAAACCAGAATCTCCTTATCACTGGTGACTTTAACTTCCCTGACTTGTCATGGAAGGAACAGGGGTAGTAGAACGTGCTAACACATAACTGAAACCACACAGATTTGTTCAACATTATGCTGGAAGATGGCTTAAATCAGGATGTTTATCAGATTACGCATTGGTGTACTTCTCCATAGACTTACTTTTTACGACCAATATGTTTAACGGTGTGGATGTATCAATCAGGAAACTAATAATCGGCAATCACGAAGTCATTCTTGCTGATTGTAAGCTTTTACCTAAAAGAAAATCTACTCAAAAACGGGAAAAACGGGAAGTGAAACATTGTGACCAAATTAACTGGAAGGAGGTGACAGAAACCATGGAAGAAGCTTTCAGAGATTTTTGTGAAATTTTTGAAAACGATGTTGATATAAATTGGCAAAAGTACACGACCATTGTGCACGAGTGCATTAGCGTACATGTCCCGTCTAAATTGATCAGGCCAAATCAAGACACGATATGGATGACAAACAAGCTGAGAAATAGATGAGAAAACCGTAGGCTTGCAAAGGAAAGACAAAAGGACATGGGTACGCGACACAATCCATTTGGGATGAAACTTTAGTGATGCTGTAGGAGCAGAAGAGTCAATTTCTGGGTGAGTTGGCATCAAAAATGACGTCTGAGTCAAAGTTATTTTGGAAGACAATCAATTGCGAAAGGAAGACGAAAGCAAACAAAATTGTCTTACTGCAAGGCGTACAGGGAGCACACATTGTTGATGATGGCGAGGAAGCAAATGAGATGAATCGATAATTCGACAGTGTTTTTATACCGGTACCTACGTTATTTTACTATGCCTATGGTCAACGTTACCAGTGTTGGAATCACCCTTTTGATTAAGAAGCTGCCTACAAATAAAGCTTGTGGCCCAGATGACGTAACAGCTCGTTTCCTCAAAAAAACTGCCAATATTTCGTCACGGTTTTTGCAGATTTTTAAGCAGTTATTGCAACGAGGCAAAGTTGCCGTAGACTCGACCGATCTTTAAGCAAGGCAGCAGAAGTACAACAGAAAACCATCGTCCGGTCTCACTTACGAGTCTCTGTAGTAAACTTCTTGCACATGTCATTGTTGGCAATATTGCAGGCATCTGGAAGAGCATTCGCTGATATGCTACAGGCAGTTTGATTTTCGAAGGAACTCTTCGTGTGAGCTCATGCTGGTTGAAATGATTAACCAGATTATGAGGGTATGGACCAAGGGTATGAGGTGGACTGGTGCCAGTTTGATCTCGCAAAGGCTTTTGATGTGGTTCCCCACAGTTTGCTCCTTCAGAAGATGTCTGCATATGGGATTTATGGGAACATTATTAAATAGTACGAAAACTTCCTCTCTGGAAAAAAAAGAAAGTTGTTCTAAGTGCTGTAGAGCCAGAAGAGCTGTAAGTTGCCTCTGGTGTTCCACAAGGAACAGTCAGTGGTCCATTCTTATTTCTGATTTATGTGCTTGACCTGCCCAGCCAGCTCCAACTCGAAGAATTATCTCTTTGCTGGTGATAATGGTATTGTGTGGGTGATCAAGTCGGATGCTGACAGACAGTGCCTTCAGTTAGATGTTTAGGCAGTGGATGTTTGGTGTGGAACATTGGGAATGAAATTAAATGTTGGCAAACCCCGGCAGTATTTCATTAAAGGAAAGCGTATTGCATCTGCAGAAGAGGTGAAGTGCTAAGTTGTCACTTTTACATCTCCTCTAAACTGGTCTAGACATGTGAAGGAAATTTTTGGCAAAGGTATCCATCCACCTTACAAATTCTATTTACCATGTACTGCACAGGTGAGGGAGTCCTTTCTCAAAAAATCGAAAATATTCAACACCACGCTGTGAGAATGATTGATAAGAAATTTGTATGGAACGAATGTGTGACGCAGATGGAGAATGAGGCAGGAAGGCCCACACTCCAAACCCGTCAGAAGTTGAGCAAGCTGTGCTAGTACAACAAGACCTTCAACAGCCATACAATTCAGGCCAGCATTTACAGAAGCTTGTGCAAGGCAATATACGGCTAAATACTTTTTTCATGATGCCGGCATTTTGTGGAATGCTTTGGATTCAATCACCATGTCTGCAAGTAATGTAAATCAGTTCAGAAACCTGTTGAAATCTGGAAGAAGTCCTATAGGCAGTGACACAACGTAGTATTATTGTGTATAACTCTATGCTGAAGCCTTAATGGGTTAGCTGCAAGGGGCACTGCAGAGAGAAACAGAAGGGCGTCATACTGAAGCCGATGCTGTTAAGAGTGATTTTTTAGACCTATAACGCGCAATTTTTGTTGTTGGAGAAAACAACGTTATTTTAAGCCTAAGAAATCCGCTGTTCCGTTGTTTTTCCCTTCAATTTTATGTAGTGCACCTTGTAGTTATGCCCTCCAAAACCCATACTGGTGCCAATATGGTGGCAAATGTCACTTCTCTATATCATATGGTCATAGCCTTGTTTGACCTTTCTTGTCGTTTGTAGTTTTTGTTTTCTATATGTTGTTATGTTCTTTCGTTTGTTTCTGTGGGGCCCCGTTTCTACTTCGGTGTGGGGAGTCATACGCCATCATTAAATCATTGAATTAAATCATTGAGACCCTCGGTCAGCGGCATTACACATTCAGAATTTTAAGGCAGACTCACTTGCTAGAGTTTGTTCTAATTATAACTGTAAACCTGAAATAAAACCAACATTTTCTGCAACTCCATCTGGTGAGTAGATTACAGGCATTTGCAAAACTAATAACATTTTCTCAGCTCCATGGCTAGTGCCTGGTAATCCATATTCGTGTAGGTTGGTGTTAGCAGCAGGCAACTGATCTGCTGGGCAAGATTGTGGTTAAGAAAGCCTAACAAATCAGGTGACTGACTGATCTGGAGTGACCATCACCATTTATTTTATTTAGCTTTATTTTCTACCACTCGGAATAATGAAAACTGTATCAAGCCTCACTGTTCCTATATTTGCAATCTTCTGTGACATGTCTTATACAAGTTCAGCTAAAAAGGACAGCCGAAAAACACAGAAGTGCGATTAGCGCAGCAGTCGAGTAAGTTGGGCTCACTACACCAAATCCACTACCGGAACCCTGCATCTGAAAAGGATCTTGGCTTTTCTCAATAATTCGTGTGTTCAACTTGCAGTAGCCGCTATCTTTTAACTTCAGCAACAGTTGGATCATTTCTTCATCATCATTTGGACAGTTTGGCAAATACATCATTAAATTTATTATCCTCCTGCAACAATTAAAAGTTAATTAAAATTAAAAGAACGTGACATCAAACTTATGAATTTTTTATTTCCGAAAGCCCAAGGCCGTTACTTGGCCTTACTGCAATGATACATCGCCGTCCTTATACGACATTTCTTAACCCCTGATTTTACCTCAGTCGGCCTTGATTTCACATATCTCTATTATACTGAGTGATCCTACCATAAAGATTGACTAGCCTACACTGTTTAAGTGTATTTTCAACACAGCATGGCACTCAACAAGGACATTTTCATGGCATGACTTCGAGTCTTTACAGAATGGCTACCGTGCATTTCCTTTTCCCATTAGGATTTAGTTTTGCACGAAAGAGAACCTTCAGAGATCGGTCACTTAAACTCTACAACGTACCGTACACAGTTTTCCCAAACTCCAACAGGACCTTTTTCGTGCGGCACTAAATCTTTCCAAGGAAAAGAAATTCGTGACTTCTTAAACACAGTATCATTTGATTATTTTAATTAGCATCGACATTGTGAGCTCACCCATAGCCTACTGAAAATTACTGATTGTAGGACAGTTTCAATAACAGAACTTAAGTTACAGATTATCTTCATTGCTTATGCTAGCTTAAAGTCGTTTCCGGACATAATTTTGGCTCTTAGCTTAGACATTAGCAATTCGTGAGTCTATAGATTCGTGCCCCGGGGTACATGCCTGCCTCTCTCTTTCCCTTCAGCCGTCCTTACGCACTGTGCTAGTCCGATAATACCATCGTTTACATGCAACTGAAAAACTGGCGTGGCGTAACTGATAAAGTTACTGCAGTGATGTGTAAGGTATCTCCATACAGCTTAAACCATGGATCACCTTAAAGTATACAAAAATACACACTGAGGTAGCGTTCAGTACTGAAATTACTGTTGTTGAAATGTCGAATGTTGCAGTGGCTGTCACACAACATGCAAAGAAAAAATGATAACTTGCAAACAGAAATATGTAACAGAATTAAAACTAATGTTTACCTTTTCCAGGCCAGCCTAGCCACTTACACAAAGTAGGCTGCAGCATACCGGCAAACGTACAATATAGTAGTATGAAATGCGTTAAGAGGATTGTGCCTTAGATCATAATGATGTTAGGAAGATTGTGCCCCAGATCATAATGATGTTAGGAGGATTGTGTCCTAGGTCATAATGACGTTAGGAGGATTGTGCCCTAGGTCATAATGATGGCAGGAGGATTGTGCCCTAGATCATAATGATGTTAGGATTGTGCCCTAGATC
>JAHWFP010268354.1:15519-32934 GCA_023313725.1 Lithobius niger | reverse complement strand
CTGGCAGCAAATGTTGGGACACCTGTGCCTCGACGCTCTAGGCGTAGGATTAAGAAGCCCGTTTTGTTGGATCTATGATTGTTTCAGGTTGTGGGGTAGTGGGTAGCCGTAGAGAAAAACAATTTTTTGTATGTATTTGTGTAGTTTTGGAAAATATTTTCCTTGTGTTTTGCATGGTGCATGTTTTGAGTTGCATTGTGCAACAATATTATTTTTGGGTAATTGATAGGTTCATTGGTTGTTTTTTTCCATCCTTTTGGCCCAAATTTGAAAGAAATTGTTTATTTTTTTCTTTTGGGGGAGGGAAATAGTAGGTGTTCAAATTTAGGGATATAAATCAATCAATTTTTGATATGTGTTGCTGAATGTTGTTCTTAGTAATCAATTAAATTAGCTATTATAAAAATTATATAAAGTAGGGCTATTAACTAATTAGAGTAGTAATTGTATATATGTTGTTCAGTGACCTAATATCTAATGGAGGTGAGTGTAGTGTCTGGAAACAGATGCTGCTATCTAGTTATGTTTACTTCATGACACTTTGGTCATGTGACCGGTTTAGTTGTGCTACTAACCAATGGCCTGTAAGATTAGGTATGCATCTCCCATGATGCATACCAACATAGTCAATAAAAAGGCCAGCAACTGGCTCTGCCTCTGGCTCTGCCAGCTGCTGCTCATACAACCCACAAATCTGTGTAGTAGTGTACCCTTGCTGCTAGGTACCATACACTACACACCATAAGGCCTTAACTCCCCCCCCCCCGCCCCAACGTAGCAGATTCCATCCCTCTCCCCGTCCTTACACAGCTTTCTCAATATTACAGTAGTTCTTTATTTTGGAGAAAGAGATATTATGGACTATTTACAGGGCATATACCGCAACTTTCAATTGCAAGCATTTTGTAGTTTAAATTTTACCCCCATCCCCTTTCTTCCCACTTCCCCATCACTAGCTCGGTAAGTCCATACGGCATTGTTGTGTAGGCGTTAACACTCGTCGCGTTTTTTCACGTGCGATGTTTTTACTAAACGGCATTTTTACTATCAGTGTTGTGCCCACGGCATATTGTTACACGGCGTTATTCCCACGGCGTTTTGACTTGGAAGCAAGTCTTACCATAACCATTAAACCAAATCGTTTGTCGTTTACACGTTTATTACACGTATACCAGGTTACTCTGCAATAATTTTAATCTGCACTAACATTAGCTACGAGAGATAAAAAGGTAACATTTTAAACACGGTGTTTTGGTGCACGTGTTTTACTCTCTCATTTCTCTTCCAAATTCTTCACAGACAGAAGATTTCTAAATTTTATGATGTAAATTCCATTCTTACAAGACCACTTAGGCCCTACCAAGTTTTCATGCTAAAACCTTCCTACACCAACCAAGGTCACTGTAGGACAAGGGTATTCCTAATAATATCCCACAATTTAAATGTTGCGCATATGATTCGCCTTACGCATGCTTTATTAATAACTGAAAGTGCTCTGATAAAACAAGCCCAAAATAATTGTTGGACTTGGTGAACGTGTGTACAAACTTTTATTAATTTCCGATTTGTCACATCGGAAATCTTAACTTTGGCTGGAATCGTGATTTTCATTTTTGGCTTGTTGTTGTTGTTGTACTTGGCATGACACGTTTCTGCTACGCCTTCTACAGATCAAAGTGCTGGTCCTATCAAGCTGGTTCTTTGCTCATTTTACAGGTACTGGTGTGCAGATGCGCCCTTTCCATAAGGCCCTTTGTAATTGGTCGAGTGGTTCAGTGGTTATGGAACTCTAAACGACCACATTTGATTGTTTTACATTGTTTTAAACGTTGTTTTTATGCAACAATGCCATTCAGCACACACCAGACGCATGGCGTAGACTAAAGATTAAGCAAATGTTAACAATGCTGGTGAGCCAACAATTCACCGGCACGTGAAGAGGAAGCATCTACATTAATAAAAACGAGTTGCAGCTGAGTGTTGTAAAACGGCCACCCGACCCAGAACGGACACCCCACCATACCAATGCTGCGTTGATTGTCAACAACATCCCGCCACCCGTCTAATAATAACAGTATTCGAATATTGCAAACAGAATGATTGTTGGCAGACTGATTTTTGTCAGTGAAACTCGGTTAAAGATTGAAAAAAAAACTGACAAAGCCGCCGGGCTAAAGATTTCCATGTTGTTGTTGCTGCGTGTTGTTGGTGCTGTTGTTGTTGTTGTGTATGCTTCACGTATATTTCACTGGAACTGGCTTCCTCATAATATGATTGAAGCCAGATCTGTTAATGGCTGGAAGGCAGCCTATGACAAAACACGTTCTGCCAAGCAGTCAACTCTCTGCTCATCCAACCATACAAGCTTGGCTTTGGTTGTGCATTTTGTTAAAGTTTAATTTTAAGTTTAAGTATGCAACTTAACATTAAACCGCTGGCTAAATGTTCTGTCGTAGTAGATGATCAAAATTAAAGGATTACTGAAACTTGATTAAACATTCAACAAAAATAACAAAGCCAGCAGACTAAAGATTTAGACAATTCTGTACAAAGGCGTATTTATAAATTTCCGATGTACAATGGCGTATTTATTTACTTCCGGTGAAATGTTCATATGAAAGTGCCTGGAGTCCGGGTCAGGGGAGGCGCTGATTGAGTGATCGAAGCGAACGAAAATCAGCGTGTCTTAGCCATAGTGATCAAAAATACATACACGGCATATACAGGGCATACACGCGCTTCCACTACAAACACATGACAGCGTAAACCATCTCAATGTTACAAACACCATCCGTGCCGCACCGTTAACCACTTGCTAAAGGTTCTGTCGTTATCTACAATTTAAATAAATCGATTAGTGAAAATCAGTTATATATGCAAAAAAAATTGCAAAGCCCGAGGCTTAAAGGTTTCGCTTTTCCGGGGCAAGGGTGGTGCTCATGAGTGAGTGAAGCAAACGAAAAATCAGCGTTTGTTAGCCAGTGTGCCCAAAATTACATGGACGGGATACACGCCTTTCACATGAGAGAGCAACCCCTCCCAATGTTGAAAATACTGCATAATACACCACCCATGCATAGCACGACCTTCAGCTACCCGACCCAGACGGCCACCCTACCCAGACGGACACTCGTTTAATAATAACAGTAACAATGCTGCGTTGATTCTGCGTTGATTGTCAACAACAATGTCTTTACAAACATGCACACTCCTCCGGATGGCAGACTCAGCGTGCTTTCCACTAGCTCTCACTGGATGGCAGCACAGTCGTCGTCAACACCATCAGATTGGGACTTTTCAATTTGACTATTGTAAGTGCCAATCATACTCCAGAAGCGTAAAGGGACCCATCAAGTTCCGCGAAATTTCATTACGATTGCTAATAGTAGGCTTTTGAAAAGGAATCTTTCTTTGCGTTTTATAACATTTGTGTTAAATAGTGTGTTTGTGTCGTTTCAGCGAAACTAGAGATTGCATTACGATTGCAAATAGACGGCTTAAAAAAGGAAAACGTCGAATTACGGGAGGAAAAGTGCCAACTGGACGGAAAGATAATGCAAAGCGAGTTTTTGAACAGTCGTGTGAAAACACAAAACGAAAATTGGCAGAGTCGTATAAAACGGCTCGAATCAGAATTAAACCTTTACATTTACCTTTATACCGCAATCAACTGTTACCACGCAAGTCTTGGAGGGCGATGTTTTGGATCTACTGGATGAGCAGTTTGAAACAAATCATTCGACGCCTACGAAGAACTGGTAACTGCAGCCACCAAAAGTGAAGAAGTGGTAATCCCAGCCACCAATATTGAAGTAAATTTTAATGCATAAAACAATGAATGCTTCACGTATATACAACTTAATATTAAACTGCTGGCTAAAGGTTCTGTCGCTGTAGATGATTAAAATTAAAGGATTAGTGAAACTCGGTTAAATATTGAACAAAATTGACGAAGCCGGCGGGCTAACGATTTACACTTGGCTGTACAAAGGCGTATTTTATTTATTTCCAGTGTACACAGGCGTATTCCCTTTATTTCCGGTGCAAAGATTCATATGTTGTGTAAGTGCATGGAGTCTGGATCAAGAGAGGAGCTGATTGAGTGAGCGAAGCAAACGTACATCAGCGTTTCCTAGCCAGTGGCCGCAAAACGAAAGACTGGTTACACGAGAAAGCAAATCGTCCCAATGTTTTAAACGGTGCATTAAACATCGCCCGTGCGTAGCACGGGCTTCAGCTAGTTATCTATTACCGATTTCACACGTAATAATTCGTCGCGTGTTGTGGCCGTACCGTACCGTGCCGCTCCAAGCTTCTCTGCACCACGGCCACGTTCCGAGCGCGACTTGATTTCATACGTAATAAATACCGAAACGTGGCCGGCCACATTTTTCGACTGCCCTCTGACGGTCAAGCTTGGAACCCAACTACGGAAATTAAAGCAGACCGAAGTGAAACTTCGGCAAATGTTGAGTGAGCACTGTTCGTTTGACCATCTCACCCGTGTGCGGGAAAAAAAATAAAACTTGGAAAAAAATAGTTAAGGAAGAAATAAAGATAACTTTCGTTTTTGTTTTGTTTTTCTTGTTGTTGTTAGTTTAGGTTAGGTTAGTTGCCTGGTAAAAAAATGTATGGCAAAGTTTGGCATTTTAAGTTTATAAGTAGTTAACAGGCTTTGGGCCTGTTGTAGGCGGAGCGAACAGACCTTTATTTCAAATTTATATTTAGTGTTTATTTTAATGACTATACCATATTTGTTAATGCTCCTTAAAAATCTATAAGAAATGCTCACTCAGCTAAGTTTGGGCTATTTGCCTTTTGGTGTGACGTACTGTTGTTATTTGTAGGCTTTTGTCTTATTTTAGCTTTATTTTCAAATAGGCCAAAGCTATCTTATTTATGATTTATTAATATTATATTAATAGGCTTTCGTTTGCTCCATCATTTAGCGTCTGTTTAGCTTCTTTCCACATCTGACACTAAATTAATACAGATGCAAACTGTTTACGTAGCCTTTTGGATTTATATGTCAGACTGCCTGAGCACGGAATCGAACCCACGATCTTTGGAACCAGAAACCGAGGTCTCTTCCAAAGGCCGTGGGTTCGATTCCCCGCTCAGGCAGTCTGTCATATAAGTCCAAAAGGCAACGTAAATAGGTTTGCTTCTGTATTAAATTGACTCGATTCTTCAGCATGCAGTCCATCGCCGCCACCATCGCCGCCGAGAAATATAAAACGGCATGTTTGTCATTGCTGGTTGGGCTGCCGCCGCTAATAATTCTGACATTGTTTACAACAATAATTACTGCCGCGCAAAGTGCCTTCCCAAGATTACAAAATGATAATAATACAGCATTTAACTGTAAGCCAAACAATCATCTGAGCGATAGTTTTTAACAATAATTAAAAAAAATCAGCAGGTTGGCAATGCTGCCGCTGGTCTAACGCTAGTCTTGACAACGCCACCAACGAAAATATTGATGCGCACACCTCTATCACGCACGGCGACAGCGGTCTTAAAACCACATTATAATCCATCAGTAATCCATCAGTAACCACATTGTAATCCATCACAATATTGTAGGTCAAAAAGTGTTAGCTCTTAGGCCTACTTTAGCCTTTAGGCCTTATTTGTAGCTTTTACGCCTAATATTTAGTCTTCATTTTTATTTCGTAAGTAGCAGCTGCGTTTGAGATTAAGCCTATTCATTAATGCACGACGGTTTCGAGTCCACACGTTGCCGTAGCAACGAGGAATATTTAAACTATTAGATGCAGCATGTTTTTTCGTGCTGTGTTTAAATACGTCGTCCGATGTATTGTTCGTTTTATATGTATAGCTTCGCCGTGATACGACGATTTCGGTTTCATATTCGGGATTCCCATCGCTAGTGTTAATACCAGTTTAGTTGCCATGCTGAAGGTAATTCCTCCAACCATTCCTTTTTTCAAAAGATGCTAAGGTGTATCGTACCGGAATCCTTTTGGTTTTTATGTTTACGTTTCTTCCTGTAGTGGTGAATGCAAGGGCCAATTGTTATTATTTCATTGAATTACGTCGAAAAATGTTATCAGCTAGAAAGAGGAAAGGAAAATTTAATTTTCCGTGTTTTTTTAAGTCCACTTGAGTACCACCAGCAAGGTGTATGCGTCGTCGGAATTCCTTAACTATTAACGATTCCAAATTTACAATGGTGAGTGTTAGAAATAAATTCGAAAATTTGTTATTTCTCCCGTAATAATGTTTCGATTTACGTCAAATTTTGGCTCAGTAATACTGTTTGGTTTATCAAGCGTTGTATCAAATTTCGTTCCAATCCGATCTTTCGTTTGGGCTCCACCCAAACTAAAAATGTGCAACCAACGGACCAACGGACCAACCAACCAACATTTTGCAATTTGATGTCCATTATAGGCTACGCTTCGCTCGCTCGCTCGCCAAAATCGGTTTAAACTTATTTGTTTACAAAAAAGTTACCTAAATTGTTTTTTGTAGCGGAAAACGTTTTTTGGCTACAATATAGGCAACAAGTAAAATAAATATAGAGAACCATACGTCAGAAGGAAAATAAGCAGAAATATGAGGAATCCACATTATTAAAATGTTGGGTTTGTTTATCTGTGTGCCCTTCTATTCCTCCAAAAGTAAAGCCCGTAGCGTAGAAATGAGAGTAGTACCAAACGAAAGATAATTATATTCTTTGGATAAGCCTATTTTCATTGTTCTAATCTGATTTTTTTACCCTTAACTACGCAAGTGAACTGCGAGTAAAGTTACCCGTCTGCGGAAAAAAAAAGCCTGGCTAAAATGTCCAAGGAAAAAATAAATTCTGTTGTCGGTTTTGTTTTGTTTTTTTCTGTTGTTGTTAGGTTAGGTCAGGTTAGTCGCCTTGGCTAAAAATGTCATCAGGGAACGACTTGCCCACCGCTTTTGTCTTTTGATCTTTTTTTTCCTTTATTTTTTCTGCAACTCTTTTTTTCAATCGGCTGGTTTTTTTTTCCATTTGCTGTTTTTTTTTCAAAGATTTTTAAAAAATCTTTTCTCAGAACCAGGCCACCTGAGCGTTACTAATAACTGTTGAAACAAGTTTGCATTCAAAGGGTTGTGATACCGTTGTAACCTCATTAACTTTTTTTTCGCAAGTGTCAGTTTTCGCGTGTGTAGTCGCGATGCTATGTAAGAAATACGTGTTCGGTGAAAATAGGTAGCACTCGTCTCCGTTTGGTTTTGTGGCCAATTCTCTCGCCACAAAAATTTTGACTTTAGGCCTAAACGTTTGTCGACGCTCTCTTAATTTGGTAGTCAAACACTTTAACCTAAAAGCTTTGTTTATTAGTCGTAATCTGATCTGATCAGATCGTCAGATTGTTTTGGGGGCGAACAGCGCGTTGCATTATGGGGTCGCAGGCCGTTCTACACTTCCACGCAGCGCGGCACGGCACGCATCAGATTTCCCACGTAATAATTAAAGCGAACCGCTCCGCTCCGTCTATACTTTGTTCCACATTATGTTTTCAGAAAACTAACTGACTGACGCCACGTTTTCTTCCACTACGAGTGCAAAAAATCCGTAAACATCCCATTCGTAAACGCTAGCAGTAACTTGGTTGAGTCTACAAGTGTGATATCCACATGTATTTGCACTCTTAGTGCAAGGAAACGAGTCATCATCCAGTCAGTTTTCTGAAAACATAATGTGGAACAAACTATAGTACCGAACCGCGCCGGCCACGTTTTGAAACGTGGCCAAGCTGGAGCGCAAAATCACGGCCACGTTCGGTTTATTTATTACGTGTGAAATCAAAATGCACTGGTCGGAGCGGCACTGCACGCTTTATTTATTACGTGTGAAATCGGTATAAATTACCAGTTGATTTCTATAATGATCTCACGTCACTCTCCCGTGTTAAAGCTTACATGTCCGTTGCACATTTGGCTGGCCGTCCTATATTACAAATAATGGACAAAGCCGCTAATAGAGAGCTGTGGACAAATCAAAAGAAAGACTTGCACTGAACCAGCGGGCAAAGGGATCGAAATTCAGAACATTTGCAACGAGTACAAATTGACGCAAGGCATAGACTGACGGTTACAGGGTTTGTTTCCTTATTGGTTGTGCAACCCGTAATTGACAAAGACACAAAACATTAAAAAAAGCTAATCTAAACTGCATGGCAAGCCAAAGTAGCACGAATTAGTAAACAAAAATGAAATCGTTTGATGCTTAAGGTAAGGTTTAATTGATTCGAAGTTAAAACAGCAAAGTGGCACAGCAACGGTCCTAAACTTTCCGATACTGCAGTGTTGATGTACTGTTGAGACCACGAGAAACCTTACTGCTGTATCCAACCATTACATACTTAAATACAATTAAAGTCAGCCCCAAATTTCAAAACTTTTCATGTCGAAACAAAGGAAGAAAAATGTAAGGTTACACATTCGACTACTTTCTTGGCGACATTTTTTCAGTGTTCTTCAGTCATGTCATAAACTATCCGTTCATCAACCTACTGACGATGCATATACCGTTTTTCAAGATTTTCAAGCCCTTTTCGAGGCATGGAATAACATTATTTCTTTCCAGGGCATTTCTAGGTTTTCAAAGAATCGTACTAACCTTCAATTACATGTAAGGCTGATGTAAGCCCACCAAGACGATTAGGGTTTAAGCATTTTCCAGCGATATCGTGTAGCCAAATAGAATGTACCAACCATTAGCTGAAATATCGTGTGCACAAATAAAATTGGTTAAAACATTTTAATACAGCAGTAAGGTTTCACATGTACTAAACAGTACAGCAACACCACAGTATCAGAAACGTTACAAGAAAGTTTATTTGTGTTCCTTTGCTGTTCCCTGGAGTCCTTAGAGAAATACAACCCTCGGAATCCCCTGACACAACGTATCCAGGTTCTGCTTTCCCGCCTGCCTGGCCAGCGGAAATCCGTGCCTTTCTGCTGAATCCCGGGCCATGTTGGGATAGGTAGCAATTAGCACGCTGATTCTGCAGTGAAAGCGGCCCTTTCTGGTCCTCTCGAAAGGATCTCAGATTTGTTCCCTCAGACGCCTTTCCAGCTCTATGTCTGAAGCTGCACGCTTTCTGGCAAGCCTTTTGGGACCTACAGGCCAGCAATAAATTGCAGACTTTTAAAGGCACTGTCGAGGAAGGGTGCTTGGCTTGTTGCCCGCCATGAAGAGGCTGTGTTAGCCCGTTTAAGCATTGGTCACACCCGACTTACCAACTGTTTCCTTTTGAAGGGGGGATGATCCTCCTTGAATGTCATTGGTGTCGATGGCCACTTATGGTCCGACACTTGCTTGTTGATTGCCACCGTATTGATAGTGTTCGTCGCCGTTGCCATCTTCCGGGAGACATTGCGCGTCAGTTAGGTCGTAAGTCTGTCCTCCTGCCCAGAGTGTTTCAATTTTTTCAGGAGGTAAATGTATGACGAGATTTAGATTCGGGCTTTGTATAATATCTCAGCAATCTATGGTGGGGTGGCAACCCATACCATTGCGTTGTGACTGGGGTTGGTGATAATGACCAAGCTATTTACGCACCATTAGGCCTCATTCCCCCCTCAATTTGCTAGCGATAAAAATCAGTGCCACACTGCTACAGAAAAACTACACATTACTAATCAGCAACATGTATAATTTTGACCGCGAATAAAGACTAACTCATACTTTTCATACAGGACGATTTAGACCGCATTTGTGAACATTTTCTAAAGCGGCAACTCTACTTATGCAAAGCCGGCCAGCTAACGAGGTTAGCGAGATGAAAAACTAGATAGCGTATACTTGTGTAGTAAATTTAATGTATGCTTTAGGCGAGCTTCGCCATCTCACCAATACAAGCTGGGTCCTGTTCGGGTGCTTCCTGCTCATCCTAGTTCGGTCTATCTGCCTTGGGCGAGGTGAGCTATGCCATCTCGCAAACCCAAGTGGTATCAGTTTGCTTGCGTCCACACACTGTAGCTCGGTGCTAGCCACTGTGGGCGACTCAATCAGAACGATGCTGTAATGACAGTTGCCTGCAATGTGACTGTGCAGAAGCCAATGCGCGTCCATTAAGGTGCAGTCAAAAAACCTTTTTGGGAAAAGTTGCCTTTAACATCACTATCACACACCAAAAAAATGTCACCCATCTGCAGTGATATTTTGAAGAGCCACAGGTGCTTTTAAGTTTAACATTTTACGCAAAATAGCAAAAAAGGAAAAAAAATTATCTTTCACTGATGTACGTTTTTCTTATGTGCCCTTCATCGGTGCGCTTAGTTTGTTGTTAAAATCACATACAAGCACTACCATTATATGGTTACAACCACGATTACCTAATATTTCAAAGCATGTCTGAAATTGAGTCCGTACCAAAGGTGTAAAGCAATCAAAATTAAAACATCCACTGGCACCAGGGACTTCAGGTCGTCGCCGTATTGTTGGAAGTGTAGACAATTCATGCTTTGCCTGCCCTTGACTATACTTCCACCACTCTAGCGACCAATTGGATTGGCTCTTGCCAGTGTGACTTTTTATTTTTTCATTTAATCGTTTGGTAACAAAGCTAATTTGTAGACATGCTCTGATATATTATTTTTAGTCGTATAATGCATTATGCCTGTGTACTTTTAACACTTCAAAATAATTTGTTTAAACCACTTTTTTATTGTTTTGTTTTCCTGTGCATGCGTACATCATGGTGTGGGAGCGGTTAATAAAATTTTAGTGAGGTACCTTGATGTAAAAGCCGATGGATGAATGTGCATATTGATAGCGGTGGTATCTCAATGTTTTAGTGAAGGTCTGGGTCCTGTAATACGTTATTTGAAGTGTGGCACTTTCACTCTTTGTTTATTACTGACACGTTCCTTCTTTTAGATGTGATAGCTTAAAAATGAATTTTCACCAACAGCAATTTCATATTCGCAGAGAATGAGAATGAGAGAAATTGCATCAAAAAAAATAAGAAAGGTCAGGGGAGGGACCACATAATTCACTAATACCCTGTCAAAAACAAATTAAAGAAGACCAAAGTAAAAGTAACCAAATGCTGGCCATAGCCATAGTCGCCTACAAAAAACATTTTACAAACCCTGTAAGGTTTACAGTTTTCAGTATAAATTTAAAAGCCACAAGGGATGGAGCATCGGCAACATCAGCAGGGAGCGCGCTCGAAGACTCAACGACACGATTTGAGAAAAAATACCTACCACAATCACGTTTAAAAGGTTTCGCGATCAATTTAAATCCATGATGTTGTGTTCGGTCACCCTTATGCAGTTGAAAAAACCAAGTGCTAGGTATATTCGTCAAACAATGAATGATGGAATAGGTCATGTAGAGATCCAGTTTAAGCTTCCATACCGCAAGGGTGTCCAACCCTAAAATACTCAGATGCTCAGAGTGTGATGTATATTTTAGCCCGGGTAAGTATTGGTAAATATACATTGAACGAACTCGATCAATTTTAAATGTTTTAATAACTACGATGACCAAACTTAGATATGATACTCCAAAATTGGCTTCACGAAGATTTTGAAGGCGCCAAACAAAAGTTGTATAAAATTATAAAATTATACAGTGTGTTTAAAAAAAAAACGCTACACGACCAATTTTTTTCAGTCCAACAACCATTCCCCGTCGCTATGACCCTTATCCCTGACCTCAGTAAAGAAATCCTGAAATTTATCCTTACCTCAGGAACGAAAGCTTTTATTTGCATTTCAAATAAGAATGCAAAAGGTAACAAAAGCATGTGACAACCCTGGTTGATGGGGTAGGGGACCAAAACAAACAATAAAAGCACTTAATTAGATTTCAAGTAAAACGAAAGAAAAACATTTATTTGTCCATCAAGCGAAATACTTAAAATAAAGGCTTTTACAGTATTTGGATTCCAAATAAAAACGCAAAAGGAAAAAACTCATGTGGCAACCCAGGTTGATGGGGAAGCCACTTGTACGGCGGCAGTACAACGTAGTTTCTGTGGCCTCTTATCCCTGATAACCTGTAGAAAAAGAATCGCCCAATATACCTTCTGAGTTGCCTTCTCTCCAATATTCACACGTGATCGCCAAACCACCTGCTGCACAAAAGGCCTAGTAACGTTATCTAACAGGAGTTCCCAGTTCACGGTACTGTACTTACTTTAATTGGCTGTTTTTAATTACCGATTTAGTAACCTTGGATAATGTTGCATGTTGCCCTTCAGCTACTGTACTGCCATTGCACTTAAAGTTATGCGTCATATTACCTGATGTCCCCAGGGCATGCAGTATTGTGTGATGTGTTGTATACTGTAGTACTGGTTGGTCCGTACACTTGGACGCGACAGTAGTTAAGTGTATACAACATTATACATAGGCTATCATTCGATACAGTTTGTTATTTTTGTATTCGCTTCGTTCGATGCCATTCGTTCTTTTTTTGTTTTATAACGACATGCCACGCATGAACCTACACCAACGTTTCTATGTTATTAAATGGTATTACCAAACGATACGATATCAGACGTTATGGCGATGTTGCAGGCTACGTATCTTCAAGCCACCTCCGTGCTAGCTACAGTGGCACATTTAGTGGCGAAATTTAAAACCAAAGATTCCGTGGAAAATCAACATAAGGTCCATTCTGGCCGTAAACGAATGGCACGAACGATTGAAAATGCTGCTGAGATCCATCACGTGTTGCTTGATGAACCAACGACGTCCCAGCATCAGTTGGAACGACAAACGGGTGTATTACTGCCGTCATTTAATAAGCTGATTAAGGAGGTAGTCATATCCACGCCTTAAACGAAGATGATCCTGATCGACGCATTCAGTTCTGCAAGGAATTCCTTGATTTCCTTGCAGATGATCCGCAGAACGTGGAACGAATATTATACTCCAATGAAGCCAAGTTATATCTGAATGCCAAGAGTTAATCGTCACAACTGATTATTTTACAGTGATGACAACCCACACGTCACTATGGCGGCATTCATGCCGTCACAAGGCATCAATGTTTGGGGAAGTATATGGGCTTGGGGGGGGGGGGGCATTCGACCATTCTTTCTTGACGGAACAATCGACGGTGCAGTATATCATCAGCTGCTAGAAGATAGGATTCTGCCAGCTGAACGGGAAAAGTGTCCCGCAGATATTATTATCCAAGAAGATGGTGCATCACCGCACTATACAACACAGGAGCGAGACCTTCTTTATAACCAATTTCCCACAGCTGTATTGTGAGAAGAGGTGCGATGGAAGGGCACGCGCGATCGTGTGATCTGACGCCTATGGACTTTAGTGTGTGGGGACCTAGTACGGGACTACATTCAACCAGCCCAGGATATTGCAACACTGCAGGTTCTCATTACTGCTGCATTTGAGACATTTACTCCAGACTTATGCAGGAGAATATGCTTATGAGTGGGAAGAAGAGGTGGTGAGTGTATCGTTGCTGGAGAAGGATAGTTCGTGCACTTTCACTCGTGATGCAATCAACTGGAACACCTTTCTTTGTCTCTAAACTCTAATTTTGGACTTAATTTACATTATGATTGGTTTGAAACAAAATGTCAAACGTCAGCCTTCTAGAGATTAGCCTATCTGGCCCAGCAATGGAACGGGGACCATAGCAAAGTCCTCCCCCATGGTTTCACATGCGTTTTTTTTCTTTTGCTTTATTTTTATTTGAAATCTAGGAATATCTTGCAGAAGTGAATGCGTCGATCGGGATCATCTATGTTTAAGGCGTGGATAAGTTCCTTTTGCATTCTTATTTGGAATCTAAATACTGTAAAAGGCTTTATTTTAGCTATTTTTGCTTGAAGGCAAAAATAAATGTTTTTTTTTCTTTTTACTTGAAATCTAATTAAGGGCTGTTATTGATTGGTTTGGTTCCTCTCACACCAACCAGGGTTGTTACACATGCGTTTGTTACCTTTTGCGTTCTTATTTGTAATGCAAATAAAAGCTTTCTTTCCTGAGGGCAGGAATAACTTTTACGACTTCTTTACTGAGGTCAATAATAAGGATTATAGCGAGGGAGAATGGTTGTTGCACTTAGAAAAACTCGACGTGTAGTGGTTTTTTTAAACACCCTATAAAAGATAAAACCAAGCAGTACTACAAAATAAACAGTGAACAACGTTTCAAAAGTTGTCAATTTAGGTCATCAGTTTTTGCATCGCGAGACATCACTTAATAATGTGCGGCAATCTGACTATAATGGAACCCGATTTTAGAGTGCATGTGAGTCATACACCCAAGTCCTTTATCTCAAACACATGATCCAAAATCTTAACAAATAATAATTAATCCCTCTCTTGATTTCTTTTACCAGTCTGAAGGGCCTTACATTTTCTACCTGACATTAGTAGGTTCCATGTTTCCAACCATTCTTCGAGTTTCAAAAGCACAGAGGATAATCCCTGATAGTCTTCTTTATTTTTAATTCTGGCGTACAATTCCACGTAGTCAGCGAATTTTGGAGACATAATATTAGGACTTATGATATTTAAGTCATTAATGTAGATGAGAAAAAGAAACTGTGGTTCCAACATTGACCCTGGTGGAACACCACTTGTAACACCCTGGTGGAACACCACTCCTTATTCCGGAACTAGAATCTCCCACCCACACCAGCTGCGTTCTGCTAGTCAGAAATGGGGGGATTGAGGCTTAATAGCGCGTTGACAACTTGGTCATTAGCGCCAACCTCAGTCACAGTGCTGGTCCGGGTTGCCACTGCATCACACATTACAGAGATGTTATTCAAACCCCTAATCTAAATCTTGTCATACATCTGTACCTCCTGCAAAAATTGAAAAACACCGGACAGGAGGACAGACTTATCGCCCAACTGACGTGCAATGTCATGCGGAAGATGGAAACGACGACGAACACCATCAAGATGGCGACAATCAACAAGCAAGTGCCGGACCGTAAGTGGCCGTCGACACCAATAACATTCAGGAGGGTCAACCCCCCTGCAAAACGAAACAGTGAGTAAGTCGGGTGTGACCAATGCGCAAACGGGCCAACACAACCTCCTCACGGTGACTGCGGCGACACGCCAAGCGCCAGTCCTCGACAGTGCCTTTAACGTTATTCGAAATGGTTTATCCACGTAAGTCGCACTCATGCCAAGTGTGACTAGTTTATAACTAATTCTGAGATGTGGTACAAAGTCAAATGATCTAGCAAAATCAATAAGGTTCACATCTATGTGATTGCAAGCATCATCTGCCCCCCCCCCCCCTCCAGTCGTCAAGGCAGCGCAATAACTGCAACACAGATGACTACCCTGGCATCAAGCCAAACTGGTCACTAGACAATAAACCATCAGACAAAATGCAAGTCATCAGGCTCTCTTTAATGATACGTTCCACAAGTCTACGTGGTGTACATGTTAAGGAAATAGGTCTATAATTTGCTTGGTGATCACTATTTCCTTTTTTTTTTAAATTGGTACGACCCTGGCTCACATCAAACATGTTGGGAGTGTACCAGAAAGTAACGATTTGCTCAAAATTATTGATAAGGATATGTTTAGTTCGTTTGCACATTTCTTATAGAAAGCCGTGGGAAAACCATCAGGGCCAATTCCATTACTGCCTTTAAAGGCATTTAGGATGTTAATAACGTCTACTCGATTTATATTTGCATATACATAGGGACAGAAATCAGTTAAACATCCCTGATAGTGAGATTACATATAAACCACAGCTTCACAGTAAGTTATTAAAATTTGTTTGTAAAAGAACGATTCAAGATACCGTCTTTACTCGAATTCTCCGTTATGGTGAAGCCATTGTATCGAAAAGGTGGCAAATGATCACAATGTCCCGTTTTATTTTTGAGAAATTTAAAACGTGCTTTATGTTCATTTTTAATATCATTATTATTAATTGTTTTAGTGAGCATTTTACTACAAAGTTTATAGTTCTGATATGTAACTTGGTCTCTACTGTTGGCAATAAATTTTATCCAAAGACGCCTTTTCTGGTTTTCTAGTTTAACTACTTCCTTCGGTGGTTTGCGGGTTAGGTTTCTGTGGCATGGTCTCGAAAAACTATTGTGATCTGTAATTTTCAGTAACTGCCCTTGAAACAATTTCCAAATTGTCTCAACGTTGATCCGTCGTCCACTATGCTAAAGCAATACATCAATAAAATACAGTTTTTGGTGCTTCATAGTCAATGATGCGTACTGAATATGATTCATTAGTACTAATAGCATGCAATGATCACAGTTACTAAAATATTCTGAATGCAATATTGTAAATTTTTTATGTGTGCATTAGATCATCATGTGCACTTTGAAAACGCCAGATGAATATAGAAAATTCATCTTAAATCTAAAGATTTTTAATTTCTTCGAATTTCGTACAATATTTTCTCTTCAATGGTTTGCTGCTGTATTTTAATAGAAGCAAAAAAGGCGCATACAATTCTAGCGTAAAAAGTAACTACACACATTATCGTTGAAGGTCTTTTCTTTTTGACATTCGTTTAATAAAACGGAAAAAACAGACGAACATTTCTCTGCTTTTGAAGTTAACTCAATTAACACCGTTACAGGACTTTCCATAGGAGTTAGTACACCGTTAGCATTTAGAATATGACCAGAGCCAAAAAATCTAGATTATGTCCTGAGACTGTCAGCAGTGACGTCCCTTGGGGCTGGTGTGTCACATAAGGCATTACAAAAATTTACAAGCAGTTCAACACTTACTTGATAATTTCTATAAAGTTCAACTTTAACAGCTTACCAGTTGGAATTGGAAAGTTATCTCTGATCTTCCATGATCACAACTTACAATATTAAAAAATATCATTATAACATAATTATTCTAAAATTACTACAGCCCAATGAACCTAATGAACTTATAACCATCTTCAGCTATTTACTTTGTAGATTCATGACTTCGACTCAAAAAGGACAAATTGAATCTATACCAGTCGATCAACAGTCACTGGCTACCACTCTCCCTTCCTGTTCAACGTGAGGCACAAAATTTTAGCATTATGTACGTCATGTCACCTCAGCTTCAGGAACAAGCACCATTGTTTTTTGCATCGTTTTATTAGACCTCTTGACGGGTCTTTACCAGTCGAAGCTGTCTTAGTATGTAATGCTTCGATGACTCAACTCCTGCCCAATCATACCAATTGATTATATGTAGACACCGTTTTTGTGCTTGTTAGGCTAAGTTTGATGGCTACCATAAAAAATTAAATTTACGAATAGTCACTAAGTGGTTTGTGGTTGAGTTCGTCCGTTAAAAAATATTGAACTTTATGGTGAAAGAAATAAAGTAATACTTTTTGTTTCGCTTAGTGTTTTCCTGAATGTATGATGGCCAACGATCTGCTTTGTTTAATATAAATTTCATTTTAATTTAATTTAAAATAAATTTAA
>JAHWFP010268353.1:0-10299 GCA_023313725.1 Lithobius niger | reverse complement strand
TGTTCATCACACCACCACCGTCCACCACGTACTCCAATGCTCGCCGACACACCACGTAGACCATTCCGCCCTGGAAGAGACCAGCGGCCGCCGCGATCACCAAGCTGACTGTTAGCTGCCACATAGTGAGTCTGAATGAATCTAAAACCCAAACGGATCCTATAGAAGGGACGCCAATGGCGGGAAAGGCTGATTCAAGGGTCAGTAACGGGTCAGACTCAAAACGCCACTCGTGAATACGTCTCTTATGAATGTGTCAACTTAGACGGAAGTCGGTGCAGAGTATGTTTACGTAACGCTAAAAGGAAATCGCCATTAAGAACTAACCTCATGTCCCTCGTTGCAGATTGGGCACAGTCGGCAACGAGTGCACAAATCACACCCCGCCCCGAACCAGCCACCTTTCCCCCGGTTGAACCGTTGGTGTGCCAGTTTATTGCACTTGAAAATGAATGAAACACAAAGTATAGTTCGTTATCTTAATTATGTAACTGATGAAAAATAAAGGAGGAAAACTAAAATACGTACGTTGAGACACATAAAGTGTACCATCTCAATAAACGTCGCTTTTACGTGAACTGGTGCCTAATAAATAAATGTAGTAGTTAGCTAAACTAAACTAAAAGACGTGAATGTAAAGATTAAAACACGAAATAACGTCTTACACGTATTATATGGTTCAAATTATTAATTTTCGGCTCCGTATCGATCCATATTCGGAGATCACCCTCCTACATAGAAATACCATTTGTTACAACAAAAAATAAACACGAACAAACCAAATGATGAATCGAATAGCGTATGGGAAAGAAAAAAAAACCCGAAGACGAACGTACGATTTTCCTCTTGATAATCTCCTTTACAGTCAGAATGCAGGGCTGTCATGTTGGCAACGCGAAAACCGACACCACGGTATATAAACGATATTGCGGTGATTATGTCATCACCACGCTCCAAAGATATTCAATTGAAATGATTACTCATCAAGTCGTGTGTCAATGATGTAGACACCAGAGGTATTCGTGAAAGTCGCAATTCTATGGAATGTGTTTAATCAGTCTATACGATCATTACCACGCTGTTCATTTCTAGAGACTAGTATTCAATTGAAATGATGACACGGCTAAAGTATAGCCGCGAGAAAGTCGTGTCTCAATGGAAGGTGTTTAATCTACCTAGACGGTAATCCATCACCGTGAAAAGGATACCTGTCAAAATTGATATGTAATGCTTAACGTTGCAGTTCTTTAAGTGCAAGTAAACAGTACTGTAACAAAGTGACGCGTCATGTATGTACTTCAAAGGCGTACAGTAAGCCACTGAATAAAGCAATAATTAAACTGGTATTCAGAAAAACAGTTGAGTCATGTATGTAAGGCCTTACAAAAGAAAAAAGGTGTACGGATGCCAAGAAAATTGTTATAAATACGGATAGTTCCAATCCAAAAATCGTACTAAAACGCACTACGAGCTTCGTACGCTTCACTCTTGGTAAGTCAGACCTACATCCCCTTTATTTTTCGTAACTTTGCGCTGTTTCATATCAGTAGGTAATGTTTACATTAGGTTTTCTTTTTTTTTTTTGCTCTCTTTTAGGCAAGTTATTATTATTAGTAAATATTATTATTATTCTTATTAGTAGCGTTATTATCACCATGGAGATTGAGCTAGGGAATAATGTAACGGTGGACGTATTCAAAGTAAATGAGTACTTAAAATCAGATTTCAGAAATCTGACGACGAAGGGATGTTGAGTTCGCACGGCATTACGTTCAACATTCAGGAATGGCTTAGTTTCGAACATAAACTGCCTCAGTGGGTTGTACACTTCTATTACAATACACCCCGTCTACTATTCGTAGGACCCACTTTAATTATTTCATATTTTGATAATTATAACGACAAGTATATAGCAATGTCGAATCACGCTTTAGAAACCATTAAATTGTACGAGTCAGAAGTCCGTGCTCTCAACATTGCTCGTGGAAAGATTGAGGAGCGTCGTCAAATGCTATTGCATGGAGCGCTGGAGTATCACTTATAGTCCTTTTTTTTTCTTTTTCTCTTTTCACTTCTCAGGAACGACTGACACCGACCGTCATTAGTATTATTAATACAATATCATCATCATTATTATTATTATTAAATTCAAAAGAATGTCGTCTATCTTGCAAACCCAATACCCTCTTAAACCCAAAATGTCCGTTGATTTGGGCAACTGCATTTTTTTAACCTGCAGTAAATTCAACGCCGTGACCAGGGTCCACGTCAGAAGATATGTCGAAAATCCAATAACCTTTACACCTACGGGTCACGGGGTCTGTTTTAGCATGGACGAATGGACAAAAATGGTACCATTATTTGAGAGGTGGATGGTAGCCCTTTCCGGTACCTGTCAGGCTCAGATTCTATACACAAGACCCAAATTCGGCATATCATACTTCACCATTGACAATGCGAAGGTCCTGAGCATCGTCACCCTGGATAAACAGACGATGGACCTATCGATCGACCAATTTAAAACTATCAAAGCATCGGTCGGACAAATAGAAACATGGGCCCACGAGCTCGATGTATTAAGCCAGGATAGTCAAGTGTATTAACCTAATACATTGAAGAAGTAGCAACTGCTAACGAACAATGATGTTCACCTGAACTGATATTCCCTACAGATGCTAGCGCTTGCTACTAATAATGATATTAACAATAATAATAATAATAATAGTATTTTATCAATAATAATAACCGGATGATGTCTCAAGGAACGTCATTCTCCTTCTCAGACTTGACCATGACGGACGTGTCAGAAAACGATCCTACTCAGTCAAAGGGTACGAAAAGACGCAAGACGACACCTTTTGGGAGCTATGTAACATACAGCGCACAACTACTCTTATCACTTACGGACAAATCCGTATGTTTCACTATTGTAAACGCCTTGACCTCGGAGTTCCAGTTGAAAAGTTACAGCATCGGTAATTTCGGAAATGGAACAATTAATTTTTATCTGCGGTTCCATGTCCCCGTGAATCAAGACGTCATCGTGGGGATACTAAGAACAATCTCGGCCACTGCATTATTCGGAGTTACCCCATTAAGGACCAAAACAGCCAGAAAAAACTGTTTGATAGACCTATTCAAAAGTGATAGTTTACCCTGCGTGAAGCTGTCTGAGGAAGACGAGTCCATGTTACCGTTTGAACTATTGTTACCTTCGTGGTTAGAGAAGCACAAGGACAGGGTTTATAGTCTGGACGATCCATTTATTCTAAGACACGCGCAATATTATCCTTGTATTGCCGCCCTGCATGATTAATTCACCGTACTTTAACAATCATACAGTTTGAGTCATGTAATACTGTAGCAAAACAAAAAAAAACAAAAAAAAAAAAAAAATAACATTAAACAATATGAAGTGAAGATCTTGGTTTGTGTGTTTATTATCGTATTAAGTTCCTTTAGATAAGTCACAATACATACATATAGTGTACAAGTATCGCGTAAAGGATGTTGGGATGATGAATGCTTCCTTTTTTTTTATTCTGTTTATTCTGTTAAAAAAAATAGGTACAGTTTTGTCAGGAGTGGTATAAAAGAGGCGTACGGGGCGTTAGCTCATTCATTCATTCATGGATGCTCGGCTTCATCATCCCAGCAACCTTTTCTGCGTTGGGCCTTTATTTAGTGGGAAGAGCACTGCTATCGTAAACTTAATTTTAAAATCTCAAGACGTTTTTAATCCACCTCCAAAATCCGTTTGCTATTGTTACGGAGAGGATCAGTCTCTTTTCGATACTTTAAGAGAGGCCAGTCCAATACCCGTACAATTTCACTCCACTTTTAACAGAGACATTTACGACAGTATACCGCGTGACGCAGTTTTAATTCTTGACGACCTCGTATATTCATTACCCACCGATTTACTTCACGACGTGGTTTTGAGGGGTAGTCATCACAGAAGCATTACCGTGATTATCGTCGTACATAACTTATTTTCAAAGACTTTACGTACTGTCTCGCTAAATACGCATTCGTTTCTGCTGTTTAAATCGAGTCGTGATATTGGGCAGTTAAAAGTTTTAGCCAACCAATTGGGAGTTTCTAAAGATTTCCTGTTACCTGTTTACAAAGAAGCGACCAAGGAATTGGGTGACTTTCTCCTAATAGATATTCATCCTCTAACGCCGGAAGCGATAAGGTTTCTTTCTAATATTTTTAAGTTACCTATAATGGTGTACCAACCAAAATGAAGGCTAGTAAAATATTAGACTTTGTTCCTTTGCTAGAAGTGTTAAATTCAAAAAAAAACCTCCAAACGTGTGAAGACGATTTTGCTACAGTGCCCCGAAATAAGAGAAGTGTTGTGCTTAGCATCATTAAATTTATTAAACAGCCGTGTACCTTTAACGCCCATTCAAAGGAAGATACTAAAAAAATATAAGAAGGTACTTCTGAAACTAGCATCCAAAAGCTGCTCAAACAAGGACAAACATAAACACCTGTCCAAGAATCAAACGGGAGGTTTCTTAGGTGCCCTCTTGGGACCCGTTTTAGGCCTACTGGGTGGACTAATAGCCAAATAGAGATGTATAAACGAATGCAACTAATGCCTTTGGACGTAGCGCCGACCAGGGACGACAGGTCCGTCCCACACCCCAGGTCCGCGTTTACCCAACCCCTAAATAAACTGGACGATATCATGAAGAGTATCCTAGGGGACCAGTTCCTCTCGGAATACGACAAATCCAAGCTATATACACAAGCCCTTCAAAGATATTTGGACATCGACAAAAAGTACGAAGACGACACGCTGAAAGTAACGTTTGCTACCCCCAGTAGCCCGGCGCCCCGGGCGCTGGCTGCGGCTTTGCCGCAGGGATCGGCCGCGGCCGTCGGGTTTGCTGTTTCCCCGGCCGTGCCGGCCTCGGCAGCAGAGCTGCCGACGAATTACGGGCAAACTTGAAAGCGTTACCTAAAGTTTACAGGGGAAGGGTCGAACACATGTTAAACAGCGGCAACATCGATTACGACCCGTTCGGACAGTTGGTGCACGAGGGTAAAGTGATAAAGGGATCGAATGTCGTAGATTTGCTTCACGGTGCAATCACAAATAACAAAGCTGTAAGAAAAAAGGCTCACTCTATTCCCGGATGGCGATTTATAAAGGAGTATGTACCTTACAAAACCTATTTGCGTCGTTCCGATGTATATAAGCCCTCCCCATTTAGATCCACTCCTTCCGGCGTGTGGGATGTCAGGCAAGCGTCGGGAACGTCGGCGGTGGACGATCTACCTTTAATCGATTTTGACGAAGACCTGCCTTCTACGGATAAAAAAAGAAAAGAAGATGATGAAACTTTAGATTGGAGTAATGACTACCACTGATAGGATTCTGAAGTCCGTTTACTATGACCCGAGCGACGAAGGGAGTTTGGGAGGGGGTCAGCCGACTGTACAGATCGGTCAGGGCAAAAGGGCACAGGATCACGTTGCAAGCTATCAGAAACTGGCTGAAAGGAGAATCTAGTTACACCCTATTTAGACCTATTAAACGAAAATTCGAACGTAACAGGATTAGGGTGGGTGGTCCTGATAAAATATGGGGTATGGATCTCGCGGATGTCAGTAACTCGGCTCGTGAAAATGATAATGTAAATTTTTTATTGATTGTGATAGACATATTCACCAAAGAGTTGTTTGTTACGCCGCTGAAAAATAAAGACGCAGGGACCGTCGGTAGAGCTTTAACCGATTTATTTAACAGGGGGCGTGTACCCTCGGCCGCATGGAGCGACAAAGGAGGTGAATTCCTGGGTAGACGCGTAAGTGACGTATTTAAAAGGTACAACGTCCACCATTACGTCACTCAAAACGAAGACTTAAAATGTACAATAGCCGAACGTGTCATCAGAACGGTACGGGGGCGAATAAGCCGTTTTCTGCATGTAAACAACACTAAACGTTACCTGGACTCTTTACAAGATATAGTAAGTGCCTATAATCGATCTTATCACAGGTCCATAAAGATGGCGCCCGTAGATATAAACGAGAGCAATAAAGGAGAGGTGTTTGTCAATTTGTACGGTGGTGGCTACAGGGTGGGAGACCCCGTTAGGATGGGGTTACGTAGTAGAGTGTTTGGTAAGGGCTACACCCCGAATTGGTCCGAAGAAATCGTTTACATTAAAAGTAAAAACCGTAAAGGTGAGATCCCCACGTACATCGTTAGGGATTACAACAATAACCCTATTTTAGGCACTTGGTACAAAGAAAAGCTTCAGTCAGTTAGAGAACCCGAGGTATATAAGGTTGAACGCGTCCTTAAGACTAGGAAACGAGGTGGGCGCACAGAATATTTCGTGAAATGGTTAGGTTACTCTAACGACTTTAACTCTTGGACTAGTGATATAGCTGACATTTAAATTAAGAAGATGTCTGATACTGGATTCTATCTGTGCCTGCCTTTGAACGCGTCTATGAGTTTATATCCTAATAATACTTTACAAAAGTATACCGTTCAATTAGCCGAACCTATTCGCCTAGATGGTCAATACGAAGTGGCCTTGAGTCATATGACCTTCCCAAACAATTTTAACGTTACTTACAACAGTTTTATACTAACCGTTGACGACTCTGCCAAATTAATAAACCAAGACGTGAACGGGATTCCTGTTGAGTTGAGTTGTATAGTACCTGGGACTCATTACGGTACGTTGATTGATCTGGCTGACGATATTAACGCCGAAATTAGAAAGATTAAACTCAATTTGGGGCTTTTCGTAGACGTGGCCTACGGACCAATCACCCCTAGCCTACATTTCGATACTCGTTACAAAACGTATCGCGTTAAGCACTTAGTGTCTAAATTACCCGGAGGTAATATTTACCTGATTTTGTCACCTAGTTTAGCCGATAAATTCGGGTTTAAACCTGAGATATTTGAAGGCATTCCTACCGTTTTAGAGACTAGCGGTGACGTGCGCAAGTTTGAGAGTAGGCCTACCCGCTCCTTATGGGTTTACACGGACATTATTATGCCTCAGTTCGTGGGTGACGTTAAAGCACCTTTATTGAGAAATTGTCAGCGTCGAGGGATCTAAAGGGGAGGACACAAACGCCGTATTTTACAGACTGCATTATTATCCTTTGTTAGGCACAACATTGCGTAACATTAGTATAGATATTAGAACCGACAGCGGTTCCCCCCTTCCTTTCGGCTCTACGGGTAGAGTGGTTGTCAGTTTACAGCTGAGACCTATAAAGGGGCGAGCCTAACATGGTACGTCATCATGAGGCATTCCTGCCCTTATACGGATTTTTACCGAGCCCAGGCTGGTGGTGGCATTCCTGTCTTCTCGGGACAGGTCCACCAAAAAGGTCACGGATGGGGCAGCCTGTTCTCGTCCCTGGGACGTGTAGCCATACCTTTCCTAAAAAGTATAGGTAGCTATTTTGGGAGAAAAGCACTCAGTACGGGCGTTGGTATAGGGGGTGACGTACTAGGTGGTATGAACCTCAAAGATTCGGCGAAACAAAGGCTAAAGGAAACTGCTAGCGGTATGATGTCTGATTTAGGACAAAAATTGCAGGGTGGGAGAGGAGGGCGCTGCGTAGGACAGTGCGGCTCTGGGATTAAACGTAAACGTTTGAGCAGTAAAACGCCCAAGAAGAAGAAGAAGAAGAAAAAGATCAAGACCGTTTTCGATTAGAGTCACCTCTATATAAACTTGGGGTTCCTTTCGGTCAGTAGCCATTCACGAGCCGCAGCTATGAGTATCCTAAGCCCTTTTTCCTGCGAGTGTCTTCTTAGCCCATTAGATATATTTTCTGTACAGCCCACTCAACTTAGTATACAGAAAACTAAATATGAACAGTACAGACCCCTGGCACCCGTGTCTGCAACCAGGTGATGGACTTTACAATTGCTGGAAGCGACTCTTACGTGGACCTCTCTCAATCTTTCATTTATATCAAGTTGAAAGTGCTTCAAGGTAATGGTGAAAGCCTGACGGGTGCGCAGACACCTAATATAGGTTGTTCAAACTTGTTACTCCAGGCTTTGTTCTCTCAAGTAGACGTCTTTTTAAACGGGAAGTTAGCCGGAACCACCAACGATAATTACGGCTTCAAAGCTTACATACAGACCCATCTCAGTTACTCTTAGGAGGTCAAAAAGACGCAATTGCACGTTTCGGGATGGGGAAGCTCCGCCGAGAGGAAGGGACGTATAGGTGAGAGCGCCAGCGTAGAATTACTGGGAAGAATACACAACGACATTTGTATGCAGCCTAGGCTGATTTTGAACAATACGGAGATCAAGTTTAGGTTCGTTCCTCAGAAACCTAATTTCTATCTGTTTCTGACCACCGCCGATGCCACGGCCAACATCAACCCCATTGTTACCTTCGAAGACGCGTCGTTGTACGTACGAAAGGTGACTCCTTCTCCGAACATTTTAATTGCTCATGCTAAATTTTGAGTAGTGGACCGGCCAAGTATCCTTACAGGAAGACCGAACTTCGAACCCATACCTTGATACAGGGAGTGAAGAGCGGACAGATCGATAACCCTTTTAATGGAAACGTTCCCTCTAGAGTGATTGTTTGCATGACGCGCCACGCAGCGTACAATGGCATTTACGTGAACGACCCGTTTTACTTTGACAACTTTGACCTCAGTTCTATAACCCTTTCTGTCGATGGTGAGATTTATAATGGCAAGCCGCTAACAATGAACTTTAATAACGATTGTTACGTGAACTCTTACATGTCGATGTTCTAAGGCTTAGGTACAGCCTTTGACAATGTGGAAAATGCTACATCGTACTCCGACTACAAGAATGGACATTGTTTCTTCTGCTACGACCTAACTGACGGCAGAAACGCCAACAATCCTTCTCACGTGTCTTTAGTGAAGAATGGTATAGTGAGAATAGAACTGGCATTTGCAAGTATTTTACCCCAAAACGTTACCGTGCTAACCCTGGGAGAACACGAAGCTATTCTCGAGATTGACGAAAGAAGAAACGTGCTGTCAACGGAATGAACACCTCAGAAATCAACGCCATTTTGAGACCTAGGTGCGCCACGTTCCTAGGAACCTTTCCAGCAAATCACGTGCCAAATTTACGTGGTTGGTACGTCGTAAACCTGGACACTTGCGACCAACCCGGAAGCCACTGGGTAGCCTTGGGACCTACAGAATATTTTGATCCCTACGGCTTGCCACCTTTGTCATATTCTATCATAGATTATTTAAATACTAATAGTTCTACTAAATGGTGGCATAATGTAACTCAGTTTCAAGAATACAACACGAGCGTCTGTGGACATTACTGTATTTATTACATATTGATGAGATGTAACGGATATTTACCCGATACTGTTGTCAAGGCTCTTAAAGCCGTTAAAACTCCAGATCAGTATGTATACAACTTCGTAAAGGACCTGTAATAAAACATTGTGTTAAATGTCAACATGACTTGTGTTTATTTTTATTTCCGTTTTTAGGACGCAAACATTAGGTCACCCCTCTTTCCTTTTTTTTTTCTGTTCTGCTGGCTGTATAAGTGTCGGGATGTTGACGTTGTTCATCTTCAGACCTTGTGTTTTTATGATTACTAATTTTCTCTCGCAGGTAATCCAAAATGGTTCACAGGTGCGATGAGTGCGATAAGATGTATACAACAACGAGAGGATTGTCTAACCATCGTGCACGAGTGCATTCGCCTAGGAATCACGTTTGTGATGCTTGCGGAAGTTGCTTTACGTCTAGCATCGCCCTACGGAGGCATAGACGGCGCCACCTGATCACCTGCGCTACCTGTCGTTTAACCTTTGAAACTGAAGACGATTTTGTACAGCACAATGCTCACCATCATTCTTCCGTTCCACAGGACAGTGTAGGTCCTTTACACGTTCGAGCATCAGCCTTCAGAAACTTTTTCCAGCGATATGTTTATGAAGAGTCTACATCATCGCTGGACGTTGAGGCCTATTTTCATTCGTTCCGATTTTACTTGGAGCAGTTGTTTGCCGTATTACAAGGAAGGCATATGCAATTTAAATTCATACTATGTTTGACTCTACTGTTGGAAAAGCCAGGATTGGAAGAAGAATTAACGACCATGTCTATCTACCTTTGCAGCACGGCGTTAATTGTTCTGAAACTCGAGGACATACAAACTCAACTCGACTTGGCCATTTCTAAAATACTACACCAACTAGACATTTTTTATCGAAACGGTTCTGGTTGGGTTGTATCTAAAATTATACGGTGCGACGTCCATGTAGGCAAGTA
>JAHWFP010268352.1:0-15245 GCA_023313725.1 Lithobius niger | reverse complement strand
TGCCATGCCAATGCAGAATCCATTCACACTCCCAAAATCCGAAAATCAATATACAGATACATCCCGGATACAACTACCTTTGCCTTACTCGGGTACAATCTTAGACCAGGGATTAACAACCAGCTTTCTATAATATTCAAGACGGAATACATTGCATTAACTAAAACTGAGGCTTTGTCACGAAATAACCCCCCACACAGCAGCATGGGCAGTGAACAACAAAAGAGTTAAGCAACTGACCTGCAGCAAGCCTGTACTTGGTCACCTCTGGGTGGACCAACAGCCAGGTCATAATTACTAATTCTCAATTTTCAAAAAAAAAAACAACCTGATGACCGCAACCATCTTCTAACTAACCCCATGCCCACCAGTTCTGCATGCAATCAACAAAGAACAATGGGGTCATGTATCGCCTCAATTTCTAGGAATGCACCCGACACCATTCAAATATGATTCCCTGACCCCAGGCTGGAGCATTTCAATCTGACCTAAAACCAAACTTGGCTTAATGACTGCCCCTGACCGTTTTAAGAACCAAGTCATTCTGCCAGTCACCAACTGCTTAAACAGCTTCCTATGCAGGAAACAGTTTGATAGGCGTTAGTCCCTCATGTTAAAGCAAAAGTTTTGATGGTTTATAACTCGACTATATTTCGAAATTATATTTCGAAATTTTCAAACCAAATCTTACTCTTAGTAAGCGTGAATGCCAAAATTTATTAAAATGTCACAAATGAACATGTTGCAAATGACCACGTAGCAAATATTGCAGATGTCGCAAATGACCATGCAGCAAATCCGAACCTAAGCTACATGGAATCGCAAAATCAGTGTTGTTATTTGGAATCAGACATTTTTGCACAGTTTACTCTACAAGAAAAAATATTACTCACATATTGCTGGTTCATAGCTCATTTTGTCGATCTGCAATGCCCATGAATTGTTCACTCTTCAGCATTGTTGTGTTAAAATTGTGATAATTGTTAGCATCTGGTATTAATAATGTTTGAATTGGAATTGTTTTATTCGGGCCCTGACATGCGCCTTCATACAAATACTAGCTTATCCTAATCTATTCTTACGCAACGACACTCCTGAACCATTAACACGACAAAACACAATGGAACACTCCATCACTGCTGAACAGCACACGTCCCTTACTGCTACGTTTGCAACATACCACATTGCACTGCTCGCACAATACCCTACTGTGCTTCATCTACAGTACTGCAACACACAACACTATACACTATCCCTGTAACACACTGTACCACATCGATTGAAGCACCTTTACACTCCACAGAACTTCTGTCTCAACGGGAAGCACTTGGAACATTACCTAGTACTGTGATGCTTCACCAAAGCACGAAAAGAATGGGGCAGGGAGAATCACAACAACGTGCAATTGCGTGTAGCCTGGGTGCCATCCTGCAAGCGAAGTACGTTCATAAGTCATGCTTCCTACAAAAGATAAGAAAATGTTGAGCAGTCACATCAACACCACATTCCTGGCAAATCGCACTATTGCACCAGCTCAGTCTGAGTTGATGAAACAGCAAAAGGGAGTGGCCCATACGCAGCCGTGCGATCACTTTCACCATCCAATTTGGCAACGAATCAAGCACCGAGTGGTGGCTGCACCTTGGCTGCAGAGCAAAGAGTGTCTGGGCAGTTGAAGTGCTACTCCAATCCCCCACTCTCGCAAGATTCTCTACTTTACAGCCGATGTCCTGGCTTTAACAGACAAAGTCAGAGAGACAGCGTTGCTTCCAGATCAGGCTGCCTCTCTCACTAATCCATCAGCACATTCATTACCAGGAACTCTAGCATGGCCATTTAGCGAGAATGAAGGGAGCTGCAACTCTAGTGCCACGTCCAGAGCCACAGAAATAGCCACTTGAGTGTGACATCTGAAGACTGTGCTGCTAGCCATAGTTTCCAGCTCACACTGAAAACTAACGGGTAGCACACATTCTGGGACGCAAGAGAGTATGCAAACTAGACAAGAGTCCATGGAAACACTTGCCGACGGTGCTTGAGCCTACCACACTCAGCCTACGGCCCAGACTGTACTTAAGTGATGTTCAATACACCATCAAAGGACGCATCACAAAACACTTCACACACTGCATAGCCAGTCTGAAACATCTTGGCCAGTTGCGGACACCACATTCACGTCCAGAAGACTAAGCTGCGGAGCCGCAAGCAGGAGAAACTCCCCTCCCTGATATCCCTAGTAAGCGTCATGTGCATTCACTCAAGCTTTTATTGTCTAACAGAATTTTCCTTACTACTTCGGAGTCGCTCGACGTCCTGTTGATGTTTCGCATGCAAACTATCACCAGGAGCTCATATGTGCAGTGATGCAGTGGTGGTTCACAACTGTCTACCCACTTAGCCTACACCGGCGTAGACACCAAGCCCCTTGAGACACTCTAAGACACGCATTCACCAAAACCTGGAGAGATCGGACGTGACGCATGTTTGTGCACAGAAACGGTAGGTGATAATCCAGTAATGATCCGATGAACGCTCAATAGACAGCTAAGAGTGCTCCCCTTCAAACAGTTTTGCACCGGCTCAGGCCTTTGAGAATTGGTGTCCTTGAGCGAATCTTGTTATCAAGACGTCTGACATGGGCATTCCATTCAAGCGCGCCATCCTGAACAACACCGAGATATTTCACAGATAGTTTGGAGGTGACGATCGTCATTCGAACGGTCACTTGAACTGGTAGACTCCTATTGCCTGGCGCCTGAGAGAAGACAACAACTTCGTTTTTTTTTTCAGTAGCAAGTAACTAACCTCTTTCGCCTAGGTGCCGAGTGACCTCGTCAAGAGCTTCTTGCACATGTGCGACATCATGCCCAGATCGTCTCCTACAAACCACATCGCCACGTCTTCTGCATAGCACACTATATTTGCTGTCGGTTGAATCTCAAGGAGGACGTCATTGATCACAACTGCAAACAATGTTGGGCTGAGACAACTCCCTTGTGGGAGGCCTCTGTCTGACGACACAGTGGAGGACCAGAAAGCATTTACTCAGGTCACAAACTTACGCATGCCTAGGAGTGCTACAATGGCATTCCAAAGCTTCGGTACCACGCCCATGTTGTGGAGAGTGGCTCGAACCCAGTCAATACTGACCGTGTCGTAAGCGGCTCTTATGTCAAAGAAAACCCCAACAACAATTTTACCATACAACCACACTACTCTCACGCCTGACAGGAGGAAAAGAATCGCATCCTGCACACTCTTGGTTGCTCTGTAGCCAAATTGAATTGAGGCCAGACACTCATACAGCTCATGCCAGGCTAAGCGCGCCACAAACATATGCTCGTAGATTTTTCTCAAACAAGACAGTATGGCAATGGGTCGGTAATTCACTAAATTTGACCTGTCACTGCCTGCTTTATGCACTGGGACGAGTACCGTGAAAAGCCACTATGGTAGGACTTTGCTGCCACTGAATAACTCACGAAGCAGCCAAAGAAGTTTATCAGTGGCCGTAGGTGAAAGGCGCCAAAGGTTTTTGTAGGAAAGGCCATCGACGCCAGTCACACTCTCTGACTTACACTTCGACAGCGCTGAATTGAATTCAGACAGGTCAAAGTTTGCATCCCCTTTATTCGAAACCAAACTCTCTACACTGCCGGGCCGGTGTTTCTCCACTGGGAAGAGCATAGACGTTTGCAAAGTGCTAGTTGAAAGGGTCTGCCATTTGGCTGCTTCTAAGGACAACACGACTTGGTTGTTG
Source organism: Lithobius niger (assembly GCA_023313725.1). Classification (NCBI taxonomy): domain Eukaryota; kingdom Metazoa; phylum Arthropoda; class Chilopoda; order Lithobiomorpha; family Lithobiidae; genus Lithobius; species Lithobius niger. Next base: position 11,485 of record JAHWFP010268352.1, on the reverse strand, counting down.
AGGACTGTAAATTCATGGCTGACTGTGTGTTTTAGTCCTGAGAGCACAAAATGTGCTACGCTAGCGTCAGTGGAGCAGCAGACTTAACACGGTCACACAGGCGGTGCCCGTAGTCCTCTTTCTCTGACCTGATCAGAAAGGATGACTCCTTCACCATAGCCCTGTAAACGAACCATTTCTCCTTAGACAGGCAGGTAAAACAATAAACTAGTCGTTTTGAGCCCTGTAAACGCTTAACTGTTTGATCATTTTCAATCATTTTTCAGGTCCTAGACTCCCTGCAAAGGATCTTGGTGTTTTGTAAGGCAACACGACGGTTTACATAGAGTTCCATGGGTCTCTTTTGTTCCCAGTACCTTGTGCATAGGGTTCGGGATACTTGGTGGTTTTCGGTGGTAGTAGTTGTATCTCGTATGTTTGTTAGTAGGTTGGTTTGGGCACTTGGTGCTGCCGGCCAGGTGTACTGGTGGCATTTGGTGTCTGGAGTTGAAAGTGTATAGTTTTTATGTGTAAGTTAGGTTGGTTATTAAGCACTTGTTGTAATAGGCCTGTAGGTTCAAATAAAATCAATCAACATTATTTATAGCAGATGCTAACAATTATCACAATTTTAACATAACAACAATGTTAAAGAGTGAACAATTCATGCGTATTTTGAGGAAATGTAAAAAGGAAGCAATATTGTCATTACAATTAGTTTTGTTTAGTGGTCTGACATTAGCCCATGTTAAGGCAAAATGTTCGTTGTCCATTTGACTTTCCGTCATGTAAAGGGAAAGCAGCTAAAAGAGAGCTGCAGACAAAGCAATGGAAGGTTTAGTGCTGAAGGAGTTAGCCATATTCACTGCTAGTACATTATTAACAAGGAGTAAAGAAGACCAACGTGGCACTCTAAAGTGAAGAATTACAAAACCAAAACGAACTCGTTTGTTGTTATAGTTTAGGTTTAATTGAAATAAAGTCAAAACTGGAAAGGGACGGAAATAGGCTTTTTAGGTTTGAAGTATTTAGGCAGCTTGAAACCTTACCGCTGTATTCTACCATTAGACGTGTAAGACGATTGAAACAATTTCAAAAATTTTGACACTTAAACAAAGAGGGAGTAATATACGTCTTGTGTTTTGTCGTGTTTAGATTATTGAGCAGATTTTATGTTTTATATATGTAAGCTTTAAAGCCAACGGGCGTAAAATTATAGATCCACATGTAACTCACAATCGGCAATTGTTTGGCTAAATTTTTCAGTATTTGTTATGTAGTAATCTCCTGTCCGTTCTTTATACACAAGTATTAGTTTCTTTTGAGATTTCTCAGCGATGTTGTTTAGCGACATGGACGTCAACAATCATTGCTTACCGAGTCAAAAAAAGTAAAAATGGTTAAAACATTTTGAATACAGCACTAAGCTTTCACGTAGACTATAGACTACAGCAAAATTGTAGTATCTGAAACCTTACATGAAAGCTTACTCGTTTTCCTTTCCAGTTTTGCCTTCGATTCAGGTAAACTTTACCCTAAACATCAAATGATGTTGGGAGCTTGGCCCCGGGTTTATCACAAGCTGCTCACAACATGATGAACGGAGCTAATGGGGGAATGGGGGGAGTTTTAGGAGGTTGATAGCCAAAATAGGGATAGAATTTAGATGCAATCGTAAAGCTCAAAGCTTCTTTAACCTATGATTAAATGATGTTACCCAAAACGTGGTTCAGATTATGGGTGGTTTATTGGGTTCGCCTGAATTACGGGTTCGGGTTACACAAGATTTCAGGAGGAATGAACGTTAGGTTTGTTTTAGATTTACATTGAATAGAATTTAAATTTAAGTGGTGAATACTACAAAATGTATACTTTTAAAGGAGGCGGGATGCAGCTCACGCTTGCTTGGAACAAATCTGAGTTGATGTTAAGTTAGGGTTAGGGTTGGGGGAAAATATTCTAAATAAAAGGCCTAAAAGTCAGTCAAAAATGGCGATTGATACGGGAGTGGGTCGGTTGGGAAGATGAGGAGGGAAGTGAAGTTAAAAACTAAAAATTCAAGCCTAACATTCGTCCAGCACGTGGGTGTTGCAATATATAGTTCGTAAAACGACAAGCACAGCAGTATTTCATTGTTGAAAACAAAAGATCATAATTAAATACAAGGTCTTCGTCTTGAGCAATTTTCAGATATTTCATTTAACCATCGAACTATTACTCGGTGGGATTAGCTTGGCGTTTGATATCACGACTTCCCACGGCCGAAAAGCTTGGCGGAAATCCTTAACAAGTTTTGTTTTGGGGTAGTTATTACTTACCCAAAGAACAGTTGGTACCGTTTTACTGAAAGACAATGCCGATGTATTCCACATGTCAGAAAGATTCATGGCTCCATTTTGTAACATTTTGTCTATTTCATTACTGGAAAGTCGTCCAAACTGTTTTTCAACAATTTTAACCAATTGCTGAGGATTCTTCAAATCATAATCTGGACAAATTATCAGATCCGGAAATGAGGAGAATTTTCTGGTTTCAAGATAATGTCTGACTGTTGAGGAATCATCCAAATAAGTTGAGATCCGTTCGTGCAGCTAGGAGACGGAAATCCCAAAGAGTGGCAAAACTGCAGCAAACCACACAATATTCGCATAACTTATGGTCGTCTTTTGGAAATATTTGCGAAATCTGGATCCGACAAAGATGTGTTGCCTGTGTTGGACGGCATGTGTAGAATAATTTACAGTGGGGAGATGCAAACTCAACACAGCTATATTCCGAACTCTTCTACCACGTCGATACCCAAATCCAGCTGCTGAAGCATCCATTTTACTGAAACGGAAACAACAAAACTGAGTTTTCTTTTTTTAAGTCGTAATAATAAAGTGTTTAATCACGATGAAAGTGATTTGAAGCGATCGATAAACAATAATTAATCACAACGTAAATGATTAAAGAACCAGACAGAAGCATTAAAACAGTCATCGTAATAATGCATGATAAACTAATCTGAGAAAGACTAACTGTCCCTATTGGGTTTCGGAACCAAGACCTTCTGTTGTCATAGCACTGGTTAATTAGATAAAATATTCTATGTTTGAATCACAGTCGGAGAAGTTCACATTTCTTGCTCACATTAATGAAGAAAGACGAAGACATTTAATAAACTTCGTTGGATGATGCGGGACTCCCACAAAGTCAGTTTGCATTCATTTAAACATACAAAATTCACGTGCCATCATGTGGCTGAGGATGTAACACAGGTCTTTCGATTATATGTGGCAATATCTTTTGCCTCTGAGCTACCAGGACTCTATCCGGATCATTGCAAACTTTACACGTGTACGATGACATACGATTTTCGTGCCCTTGTCCCACAGAGTTAACCGAAGACCTGGAACGGTTCAGCAAAGGTTAGAAGAGCAATTCCGAAGATTTTTGGACACAATGCCCAACGCGATTCCACCTAGGGCACAAACCAAGATATTGCTGCCACTTCCCCATCTGCAACAATAACCATTGATGCTGCCCATCAGCTCCATATAGATTGAACATCTGACCTCCAGTAGGCAGTAACTTGCTAATTCTGAAACTTAAACCTATAGCACATAATGGACTGATAAACTACTAAGAACAGTTAGGTTCAGCCAATTGCAAGCGTTAGGGGAAATGTGTTAGAAAATGCGTTTAAAACGTTGTAAACTGGTCCCCGATCTGTTCAATCTTTTAATTCCATAGTCAGCTGGCGTATTCATCTAATCAGATGGTCGATATGAATACTATAGTTTGTCTAATTGGCCTATGTATTAAGGGTCACTTGTTACGAAAAAGCCCCAACCTTGGCTTGCAGAATGAAAAAAAATAATGTTAAAAGTGATTTTTTTCATAGCACCAAAACAAATAACTTATGCCAGCAACAACCACCATTTAATCTCTGAGTCAGGGACTCGTCCTCTCAACAGGCTTCGAGTCACGAAATTTAATTAGATTGAATTTCCAAAATACTTGACCTTAGAATCTGAGGGGGTCAGAGCACACCTATTTAAACTATCTTGATAGAATTAAGTAACTCAGTAAATATAGACAAAAATTGCATGATTAACTGCGTTCCATTGTCACACAAGGGCAATGCTGCAGATTAGTTCATCCTGTGCTAGCCATTCAAACACTTTTCCGGTTAGTGAATTAAACTGGACCTTTACCAACTTTAAACAAGTTCTTGGTTGAGCAGTCGCGAAGGTTTGGCAGACGCAGGGTGAACCATTCACAACGTATTGCTCTTGCTGCTAGCCAATATCACCAAGTATCGGTGACTATAATCTTCTGTGCAGGAGAAATTGGAAATTCTTAAAGGGCATTTTTCGCATTAATTAAAATCCTATGTTCTCCACAAGTAATTCATGACATCACCGAGTTTCCCCTCCAATGAACCCATTTTTTTTTAACACCAAGGATGTGAATGTGTGAAAGATTGACTGATACATCATGATAGAAGGATTATGGTGAGATGAGGGCTTGGTGGAAATCAATCAGAAAACGTCATGAGGGTCAGTTGCCTTTACTTTCAGTTTAAAGGGTGAAATGTTAAACGTTAGCTCACTCATCAACTTAATGTGTGTAATCCATACTAACGGTTTGGTTTACCTATCATTTCCGAATCAGTGGTATATCATCACTTAATGCACGGTGGTGACGTCACGCCAACACATCCCAATGCTAAAAGTTTAGCTGTTATATACGGTTAATCTGAAAACCCACACACGTGACCGTGGGTTAATTTTAATAACCCACACTTTTTTTTTATAACCCACACTTTTTTTGATAATCTAACACTTATTCCGCGCTCCACACAACCACTGCTCTACCATGTGACATACTTTGCAAAATTACCGTACACAACACAAATTCAACCAACATAAATAAGCACATTTGCAACCAACGACATTTATCATACTAACACGAAAAAAAAAACTCGCGTAGGCTATGCTAGTACCCCACCCATGGAATGGCCTAATCCGCCAACCTTTCGCTCCAACAGTACTAAAACTAGGCTACAGCACTTGTAAACACACCTAAATACAACTAAAAACATACGATACTCAAGCGAACAGCACATTTGTAATCTGGCGACATTTTCCGCACTAACACGAAAAGAAAAAAAACCTCGCGTATGATGCTAGCCCCCTCCCCACCCCCATCCTTCAATGCATGGTCCAAGCCGAATCCAACAACCTTTCGTTCCTACGGTACAAAAACTAGTCTACTGACACCTTCTAAAACACACCTAAAAACCTACGAGACTCAAGCGAATAGCGCATTTTATACGCTATATCTTATTTAAACTAATAAAGTAGAAAAAATACGGTTTTGCCTCAAACACAAACGTCGGTGACTGAGACTGAATATAGGGACGTCCTCGCAAACGTGAGAATTTCGCAGACAGGAAGTTTAAACCAGAAATTTGAGTTCAGGAATTTACGTCATGTTTCACAAATAAAATTTTCAAATAATTTTTTTTTTAAATCTTAAATAACTAGATATGTTGGCTCGACGTCACACCTCAGCATTAAAATACATATCCGTGAGCCGTTGTCGATTTAACGGTTGTAATTGCTCTTGAGCTCGCCCACGAGTGTCCCCCTCCAGCCCCGAGATAGTGGACTAGCCGTTTCTCGCTCGCTCGCAATTATAATCTAAGTACTTATTCATAAAATCCTAATCTAGGTCATGAACTGTCATTGTTTTTGAGCAAGGAAATTTAGCAAATATTCCAACGAATGGGGACAAAACAACTGTAACAAGTTTTCACCAAAGTCAGGGTAGTAATTACGAGAAGAATAGATTGCAACCACATTTAATGCTCCAGAATCACTGACAGTCAATACTGCCCAACCCTGGACAGTATTGACTGTCAGGACTTTGCCAGCATCACCTTTCGCTTCCAAAAAAAACTACTGCCAGCTGGCTTGGCTGAGATAATGTCCAGGGTAGTCCCACATCCATAGAATGAGGCAGGTAGTTTCCTACCCTATCCTGGCAGGTAGTGACTGTCAGGACTTTACCACCCTGTCCTTATATTTCCCCAAAAACAACACCACTTGGATGTGCTGAGACAATGTTCATAGTAGGGCCACAGCCAAACAGAAAATCTGGTTGTTTCTCACCATAGGCTAACAGTGATTGACTGTCAGGACTTTGTCAGCGTCAACCTTCGTTTCCCAAAAATCCACCACTAGCTTGCCGGCGTGAGATAATACCCAGATTAGGCATACAGCCATTGAAGGAGGCTGTTAGTCTCTAACCTTACCTAGGCATGTGTTGCATATTATTTAGAATTTTTTTTTATAAATAATAAATAAAAGAATTGCTTGACATTCTTTATTTTGTGCTAGTAAAAAAATTTTTTAAGTTATTTTTTTTCATTTTATCTTATTGTTGAAATTCAATATAACTAATTTCTTATCTTATAAAGACATTAATTTTACAGAAAATGGCGTATTTGGTTGGCTGTTACATTTGGCTGCAATATGGTTGGGCGAGTTAATGCCCAGAGTAGCTTGCAGCCACTGAAGGAGGCTTGAGTCTCTCACACTACCCTGGGTGGTATTAACTGTCAAGACTTTGCCAGCATCCCCTTTCGTTTCCCGAAAAAAAACACAAACAGCAGGTCGGACTGAGATAATATCCAAAGTAGACACACAGACGCTGAAGGAAGGTGGTGGTCTCTCACCCTACCCAGGTAGGTATTGCGTTTATAATAATATCTTTTGCTGGTAAGCAAGGTTAACAGCAGGGCACAAGGCCGCTTACGCCGCACCCGAAAGAGAGAATAAAAGTAAGTAAAAACTGTTTAATAGGTCTGCCTTAGAAAATGGTCAAGTGATAATTTGCTAATGATCCTCAGAAAGGCACTGACCGAGGTGGCAGATACAGCACACTCCAACAACATTTGAACTACTACCAACTAGATTACTGCTAGGTGTCGTAACAGGTGAACTGAAAACATTAGTTGTTGAAGTTAATAGTGGCTTAAGCACTGCACCTGAAGCTGGCCAACTACCAGGATTTGTGCCTCGCCATAAAAAATTAATTACTGAATCCAGTTTAGCACTCAAATCCAAGATGGCAGTGTCAGTAGAATCACTAGCTGTAAGAGGTTGGCTAAAATAATTTGGCACACAAGTAGGTATTTGAATTGACACTTGGCTTGGTCCAGGCAAGGGTGCAGAATAATTTAGCATTGAAGAAACAGTTACTGAAGGCTTTCCAAGCATTTGGAACACAGGGTCGCTTGGTAAAATAGAACATGTTTGACCCTGTCCAGAGGGGTCAGTCCACGTTAGGGTTACTGGAATCAGCTGCTGCTGCTGCAAATTAGCAGTAGTTGTTACTGAAGTTACCCAGGCAGGAGGAAAAGGAGGTGGAAAAGGCAAATTTACATTTGAAGGCATGCCTGGTACAAATGGAACACCCCCTGTAACACTAGTATTACTTGCAACTGGTGAAAATAATTGTCCAACATTTGGTAAAGTCAATGTAGGGCTAGACACACTAACATTTAAGCTTGCTGATGTAGTATTTAGACTCAAATTAGGTGTCACTTGAACATTAGGGCTAGCTGGAGGAAACTGAGCTGCTAATCTTGATGGAGTAAACCCTAATGGTGATTGCACAACTTGTGGAATAATAGGGGTAGTCATTTTAGCTGCTTGTTCCCTTCTAGACCTTTTCCCTATTTTATTAGGGTCCCAACTTAAACTCCAAGAGTCAGGGTCTAAATCTGGCTTAGATCTAGTAGACCTCGGCATAAATCTCACAATACTGAAAGTCTTAGGCCTATAGGCTATGGAAAGTCACTTCAAGGCTAAAATTTAGTAGCCTACACAAATCAAAAGTAATCAGAATAGTTTCAGCAAAGGTAAAAGTCAAAAGGCACCAGCCTACATAGGCCCACACAATATCTTCCAGTAAAATAAAAAAAGCACTGACTGATCCAAACTAATCTCCACTGCAATATTAAAAGTTATTGCTATCTCAACACAGTTCACAATACTCACAACTACTCAGGTTGTCTCTTGGTTACTCACTGAAGGCTGGGGTCCCAGGTGAAAATGGAACACTCAAGATGGCTGCTGGCATTCCAAAAAGGCTTCTTGGTGGAAATGGGTCCTTGTCCTAGGTGAAAAATGGACGGCCGATGCACCACTTGTGCAACCCCGCTATGCCCGGTACAAGGAAGAACGCCAGAAGGATGGTAAATTCATGGTTTATTCCAGGGCCACGCGGTCTGTCCTCAGGGGATGTTGTCCAATGGTTCAAGGATGCTCTGATCAGGGCTACTAGCAGAGTGGCACACTTCAGGAAGAGTTCTTAGCTGGTTAGGGACTAGCTCCCAGAGTGAGGCTGCAAGGGGCTGCAAGGCCTTAAGTACCTAGAGCTGCAGCCAGTATCTGCCACTGGTGGTGCAAGGTACTTCCTGTACTATATCCTGGTATCCCATGATCCATCTCTGCTAGCAGCTACCCCTAGGGGCAGGCAAAGCCATAGCCATCCAGACCACTGATCTCCAGGGACTAGACCATACATCAAAGTACATAGCATTACTGTAGTACATCAATAAAGATACAGAGTATACAGGATAGATAGCATAGAGCCATAGCATCAAGGTAGAGAGGCCCACTAAGGCCCTAGCTTAAGGAGTAGGAGGAAGCTGTAGAAACCGTCGTTGCAGAGGTCCCGCCCTCGAAAAGAAGTGCCCTCGCTTCGTTAAGGTAAGTGAAAATTATTTATTAAGCTAAGCTATTTTATATACACAATAATCAAAGTTCTCAGAAATTATTAAAAAATAATACCAAGAAGGCGCGCATTAATAACAAGTTAAAATTAAGGATGCTATGGGGACGTTTAAGCTTTTTATCTGCTAATAATTCAATCGTTTGACTGTTCCAGCAGAGTGACATTACCTACGCGTATCAGTAACGTTTTTTGTAAGGTCTGGGAAATCTTTGAGCGTCAAAATTCAGACATTATTCCCGTAAAAACCCGCTACGCAAACTTAATTACCTGAACATTTTCACGAAAATTATGCAGAAGCAAAACGATTTTTCAACATTCAAAATACAATTCACGAAAATTATGCAGAAGCAAAACGATTTTTCAACATTCAAATTACAATCACAATCAATCAGTGCAAAAACAGTCAAGGAAAAAAAAACTAAGTGCACGAAAATTCACTTGAAAAATTGTAACCATTAACCATCGGTTACTACTATCATTAGCTACGAAAGATTTTTACTTCAAAATCTTAATCGTCAAAATCGGTTGTCAAATATCGGTAACAACGCGTGTCAAATGCGACTAACGCGGTAACAATCAGCTAAGTTCAACCCGAAATTAGTTTTTAATTATTCGATTCAAGTATTGTTATCTTAAACACTTAACATGATCGGTTTATTGATTCATCAAAAATAACAGATTCAAGAAGCTAGGGAACGGTCACTAAGGGGAAGCGTGAGAGTTGCACGTGAATCACTTTCATTCTGAAAAGTTCGAAGATGGCAGCTGCCGAACCTCATCTGCTTAACCTGGAAAATTTCCAAGCTGCCTCAATTTACTTGGCGAATGAAATTTCGCTAGTGAACCTTGGTTATCTGTATACAACATGTTTTTCTTTCAGTTTACAAGCAATTTTACGATCCGCATACGTAATTATTTTAGATCTAGCTACTGCTGGCCGAAAGAAGACCCAGAAGAAACACAGTAACTACTTTTAGATTTAAGTGTAAAATTCTTCGGAATCTGCTTCACTAACTGGGTAATGTTCACCTTCAATCTGTTCACGTAAATTATCTATATGATACACGTAACGAGAAATAATACCCGTATTAAGATCTTTAAGCTGATAAGCTACAGGACTAAACTTTTTAATAATCTCGTAATTTCAAATGTAAATTGGTGCCATTTTCTTCATAAAATAGCGGGATTTGTCACTTTTGGGGTGATTTCGTATGTAAACTTTAGTTCCTACTTCAAATTCTTTACCAGTTTTATGTTTATCTGCCTTTGCAGCACGATGTAACTTAGCTGCTTGACGTTTGCGTACAGCTCTCCTAACTATCGCATGCATGCGTGAAGTTAAGTTTAAAATGTGTAATGGGTAATTAACATCGTCCGTTTGTACCTTACCGACAGGGGCTTCGGGCATTCGTAACTCCCTTCCTGTTGCTAACATACTTGGGGTGAAACCCGTCACCGAATCAGTAGCTGAATTTAATGCTAACTGTAGCTGTTTCAAACGCAAATCCCAATTTCTATGACCCGACTTTTCGTCTTGCACGTAAATTGCTAGCGGTTTTGTTAACTCTTTCATCCATCACTCAGCTAGGCTGGAATTAGGTGAATAGACTGACAGAAATCGAGCTTTGATACGCCATTGCAGGCATAAATTCATTATTTGTCCTCTCAAATTATTGGAGCTGTCGGAAAAAATTTCCGCTGGCACGCCATGCCGTGAAAACACTTCATCGATGAGTGCCTTTGCTATAGTTTTATCTTCAGCGTATCTTAGGGGAATTAATTCAACCCAATGACTCCACTTATCAAGCACCACTAGGATGTAAGTAAAACCATTTGTACTCCGTACCAGTGGGCCTTTCAGGTCAAAAACAATACTCTCCCATGCTTCCTTTTCCGTTACTATCATCATTTTAGCCTTCTTACGAGTCTGCTGCACCTTATGGACCTGACAAACTTTACACGTCCTTACGTAATGTGAAATCAACTTTGTAGCCCTCATCCATGTGTACAAATAAAATATGCGTTTTATCGTCTTGTAAACACCCATATGAGGACCTGTAAACGTATCGTGTACTAGCTGAATGATTTTCTTTTGCAGCGAACGGGGCACCAGAATTTTCAAATTCGGTGCATCCACAACATCTTTATTTACATCCACATAAATTATTCCGTCACTCACAATTGACTTTTGCTGGTATTTTAACACAAATCTAGGAACTGAAGGCGAATCATACTTTATTTCCTTCGTTTCTCCCTCCAACGCTAACTTTAATGCCAACGTGTATTCGTCTTTTAACGTTTCTGCTCTAATCTGATCAAGCGAAATCTGTTCAATATCCAACTGATTACACAAACAATCGTTGTTTAATCGTTGTTTAATCGTTGTTTAAATCGTCGTAACAATTCTGACCCGTTCGTTCATCCATAGCCGGTATCAAGATTGGATTAGTGATAGGAGTAAAGTCTCTCTCAGATTCGTATCATCTAGACAATACATCCGCGATGCGATTCTGTGCACCTGGGACGAAGCAGATCTTAGCGTCCAACTGAGATAACTCCACAAGCCACTTCGCTAAGCGTCCCGTCGGTGCGCTTACCTTGGATAAAACCGAAAGTAATAATATGTAATATGTAAATCGAGAGCAGGAAGCATTCTGCTTATACGCTCCTTCTCAATAAAACCATCATAAAAAATACAAGTTTCGAACTAAAT